>JAVTVY010048978.1:0-22562 GCA_036873755.1 Hanleya hanleyi | reverse complement strand
GACTTAAACACAGGGGTAACTTTGGCAAGCTTAAGCGTCGCGGGAAAAATCCCCGTTTGGAAGGATAGATTGATGATTTGGGAGATGGGAGTAGACAGTAAGCTGGATATAGGCTTTATCAGGGATAATCGAATGTTGTCAATACCAGGAGATCCATTTTTGAGAGCAGATATCACCTCATCAACTTCGGACGACGTACACAGTTCAAAAACGAAGTCCTTATTGTACGTTTGATCTAAGTATTTTTTTAAATCGTTTTCAGTGGGTGGAATTTTAGAAGCCAGGTTGGAAGCAATGGAAGTAAAGTAGTTATTGAATTTAGTGGCAATCTCGGTTGGGTCTGTTATGTCAGTGCCATTGAAATTGAATACAGACTAGAGGGTGTTTGTTTTATTGCGGCCTAAGAGCCCGTTTATGACTTCCCAGGTTCCTCTAATATCATTAAAAGATTCATTGAATTTTCTCTCGTAGTATTTGTTTTTAGCTAGTTTTAGTGTATGATTCAGTTTATTTCTGTATAGTTTATATTCTTGGGTTGCAACAATGTCCTTTTTCGAAATATGTAACCTATATAGTCTGTTCTTTTCTCGGATTGATCGGAGTAAACATGGGCTGATCCATGGTTTGAGAATTTTAACTTTCGGAATCTTTTTAGTTATCACTGGAAAACAATCGTTGTAGAGAGCATGGAAAGTGTTCGAGAAGCTGATCATAGCACTATCTGTATCATTAGCATCTGTGACTTGTTGCCAGTCTGTCATTTTGAGCTTTTCTTCAAACAGTGATTTTTGTATTGGATTTGTTTTGCGAGAATTCAGTATGTTCTTTGAGTATAATGATACAGATGGGAGACAGTTATTGATGTGAAATATGGGAAAATGATCAGATGTCAGAGAGTATTATACCAGAACCAAGATCATCTTCATGAAAATTGGTGAATATGTTATCAATTAAAGTAGCCGAATGGGCCCGGACTCCAGTGGGTTTCGTAATTTCAGGGAAAAAATAAAATGATATCATAATATCTAAAAATTGCTTAGAGGGACCATGGCAACTTGTTTTGAAGAGATCGATGTTAAAATCGCCCATTAAAATGCATTTTTTATTTTGAAGCATTGGGGTAAATGGACACACTGAACCTATCTGAATCTCCCCTCCCCGACTACAAATGGACGAGTCCAGATGCAACCATGATGTCATAATGCTATTAAATATCCATGGTATGGGCGCTCAGAAAACCAAATTCAATTGAAATACATAACATAGCGACATGTACGATTGGGGAGCATTGATCAGGCATGAGAATTGCTCAAGTCGAAAAACACTGAAAACATGGAAAACGACCCAAAAAACACTGAAAAATGTTAACCCCCTAAAGAAAATGCCAAATTTGAATGTTTGGAATGAAAAGCGGACACATTTGAAATCTGACTTTTCAACAAAAAACACTGAAATCAGTGTTTCCGCTGAATATTCTCATCCCTGATTGATAGGATATTAATTTATTAAGATTGAATTTTTGAGTGCCAGTGGCGACCATCAAGTAAATTTTTCATGGGACATGTCATCCAGGTTATCGCCGTCTTCGGGGTCCTCGAGAAGTTTGCGTTTACCCTTGCCTTTTCCTTTACTTGAGCCATTATTTGCACCTTTCGGCATGTTGATTAGCCCACGTGCTTTCTCGCCAGTGTTTACGTTCCACTGACCCAGAGCCTCGCTCTGGATATGACCCAGCTTACCAAATATGGCGAGACTGTGGAGTCATGTATTCTTGAAAATAGATTGTACTTCAACGTGAAATCCTTGTTCACGATGGGTGTCCGATAACTGGTACTGTCCTTGGCGAGAACCGAGCTGAAAAGTCGAGTTAAAAATAGCTCCCGCACGTGCAGAATGGAGTGACGTCATCAATGAAATTTATAACGGAAGAAAGGTGACAAGCTCAGCATTCATCGTGCCAGTTTCCGTGTCATTTTGAGAAATACTTTTCTATATATTTCAGAAAAACCTCCAAAAATGCACGATAATAGAGTAATGTTATTTACAATCCTTGTACGGGTGGCACACAGCTGATGCAACTAATTTAAATACATGGTCTAGGGAGGGTAGGTCTTTCCCAGGTAGTCACAGAATGCTCAACCCAGAGAATTTTAACCCGACAAAAAAATCTCAAAATCTCTCCTTAACAAACAATTGGTTTTGGGCATTTGTCCGTGGGGCTTTTGTCCTGGATTCGGGTCAGAGTCAGACACTCTAACCATTCGGCCACGACACGCTCACGTCTATGATCTGTGTGTTACTTGGGTCACTAAATGAATTGCCTGCAAATATTTGAGCACCTTCAGCTTGTCACATCCCTTCTGCAGCAGGTCGTCAAAGTTTTTGGCAACGAGACCCACTCGCATTTCCCGCCTGGCATCTTGTACTTTGTATGCCCGCATTCCTCCGTTGAACAGGGCCAAAAATCGGCTAAACATAATTTGTGCAAAAAGTTATTTTTACAGTTTAGATCACTTCCGCTAGTGTCATCTTTTCTAGAAATCATTGACCGAAAAACTAATGTATGGTTTCATTTCACACTGAGTTTGGCGCCATTTTCCCGCTTGCATACTCTCGAACCAATCGTCTATTATCAACATATTAACAATAAGTATTATTATACATTCAATGTATTCACTTCTTCGGTGTTAAAATATCATTGTTTTTTTTCCGTTATAATATAGACGAATGAGATTTAGTGTAATCGTAAAATGCAAAGTCTCGCAAGCGTGAACACAACGCGCGCCTGTTTTTGTACGTACACTTCCGTTGTCAAGATGCGATAAACTTATTTTCTCGAGATAATATGAAGGTAATATGACACTTTATCGAAATGTAATCGAAATGAAACAGTGTACACAACTCAAACCGTTTGGGTTTCATCGTGCAGTGGTGCTGTTAGCAGAACGAACATCAACATCAGTACCTACGCTACGAGTTTCACTGCATAAAACAACAACAACATAGGCCCTATGCCTATACGGTTGTAACTTGTAGGATATCCCCCCATATTCCTCCCCTGGCATAAATTCCTCCCATATTATCAGATAATCAAACGATATATTTTATATGTATTTGTTTTCCTCCCAAAGAGCGCACACCACAGTTGCGTAGGAATGGATTCGTAAGAATCCTCGTCCTTATATGTGGTCTGGTAACTTGGAGGAAATTTTAACAAGCCTAAAACACTGCTTTTGGTCCCAAAATGATATGCATGTAATATATCGGTCAAGAAAATGTAACTGCAAGAGGTAATTTTTACAATATTGCCGATTTGTCTAGTGAAAATTCAGTTGAATTAAGTTTATTGTGCAAAATGCTCATGTAGTAGTGGTGCACAACAACTTATCAACTGTAACAAACAAAATTTAACAACCAGATGTGATATTACCATCAGACTTGATGTTGAATCGAACTATATGTAATCGGGTACTATACGCTATAGAAATGAAAACCCAAGCGATTGCAGTCCCCTGGCATTGAAACAATTGATTTGGCAATAGAACCAGAACATTCAGAAATCTCAAGCGAGATCCACTGGCAATTAAGATACCCACAATTATCAAATTTGTCTTGAGAAGAAAATGGCACAACCTACAGGTGGATTGGCATGAAAATCACAAGTGAGATCTTGAGCCAAGGTACCCACATACCAAATTTACAAAGATTTAGAATCCGTTCAGGTTTTCAGAAGTTGTTTCCGGAAACAAAATTTTAACTTGGCCAGTAGCCTAGGTCGTGCCACCTATAGGTCGATCGGCATGAAAAACAATCCCAAATGAGATCTCTAGGCAAGGTATCGACATATCAAATTTGGAAAGAATGCTGTCAGGTTTTCAGAATTTATTGTCCGGAAACAAAATTTGAACTTGGCCCACAGGTAGTGCCACCTATAGGCGGCTTGGCGTGAAAGACAATCCCAAGCGAGATCTCAAGGCAAGGTATCCACATGCCAAATTTGGGAGAAACCATTTAGATTTCCAAAAGTTGTTGTCTGGAAACAAAATGTTTAACTTGGCCCTCAGGTGGCAGGCTTAGATCTAGGGTCTCACAGCGTCCTTAAAAAGGACACTGGTATGAAATCAAATGACAGATTTTTGCATAAAATCAAATGATTTTATTTCAGAATACATACTTGAAACAGCCAGAAAGTGAAGTGAAATGTAAACTGACATTAAGTGTTGCAAGAATACACCCAAAAAATCCCAATGGACAAATTTTTCATCATATGTATGGCAAATTATGGACTTTCTGACTTCTTGCAAGACATCTTGGAAATTGCATTTTTTCAAATACGGGCAGTGTTATTTCAAATAAGGACTCTGGTTAAAATATCTGGATCTAACCCTGGGTGGCAACACCTATATGCAGATCAGCATGAAAAACAATCACAAGTTTGATCTTGAGACAATGTACCTACATACCAAATTTGAAAAGAATCTGTTAAGTTTTTCAGAGGTTATATCCGGAAACAAAATTTTTACTTGGCCTTAGGTGGCACCATGTATAGGCGGATCAGTATGAAAAACAATCCCAAGCGAGATCTAAAGGCAAGGTATCCACAAAATCAGGAAATCATTGAAAACTGCTAATTTTTTTGAGTGGATTCATTAGGGGGAAAAGACATGTCGCATACCAAAATTTTGCTGACAGACAAGGGACACTGTGATCTCAAAATAGGGAAATCATTAAAAAATCACAATGGTTTGTTTTGGTATGTAGGGAGAGACAGTGTGTCACATACCAAATTTAAGGTCAAAGGTCAAGGTGGCCCCCAAAATCAGGAAATAATTGAAAATCGCAATTTTGTGTGTTATGTTTTATGAGGATATTTTAGTGGGAGAGAATGTGTTATGTGGGCATATATTGAAGTCAATTTTGGCTCTTGTTACGATATTTATACAGGATCATAGCTAGACTAAAAATGTGTCTAGTAAGTTTTGCTGTCTGCAGTCAAAGGTTTGTGTGGGCATAAACGGAAGCCCATAAACTCACTTGTTAAATTGCCAGTAGGATGTCATTTTGAGATGTCGTCGCTATAAAGCTGAAATATTGCTGAACGCGACGTTAAGGCCATCCACAATAATATTTCTGTTTCCAGTAACCCTACCTACCTACCCATATATTTTGTAGTCAAAAAAAAAAGTTTGGGTAGGCAATTTTTTATACGCCCGCCAAAAGCGGACGTATTATGTGATGGCGGTTTCCGTCCGTGTGTCCGTCCGTCCGTCCGTCCGTCCCTCGTGTCCGGTCTATACCTCGGACAGTTTTCTATCTACAGTTCTAATTTTTGGTGAGTGGATACCCTACGGGGAGACGATGTGTCGCGTACCAAAATGAAGCTCAAGGTCAGAGGTCAAAGGTCACTGGCCTAAAAAGCAGGAAATCACTGAAGTGTTCGTGTCCGGTCTATATCTGTGAATTTCTCCTATCCACAGATGCAATTTTTTGTGAGTGGATACGCTAGGTGGAGACGATGTGTCGCGTACGAAAATTGCGGTCGAGGTCTGAGGTCAAAGGTCACTGTTGCCTAAAATCAGGAAATCATTGATCATTGACAGTTTTCTATCTACAGTTGTAATTTATGGTGACTGGATGCCCTAGGGAGGAACGATGTGTTGCATACCATGTAGGTCGAGATCAGAGGTCAAAGGTCAGTGGGACTGAAAAATCAGGAAATCATTAAAAATTTCTAATTTTTGTGATTGCATTCAATAGGGGGAAATAAAGTGTTGCATACCAAAATATAGGTCAAGGTCAAAGGTCAAAGGTCACTGTGTCCCAAAAATCAGGAAATTATTAAAAATAACATTTTTTGTGTCATTAGATACATTAGGGGGACACAATGTGTCACATATCAAAATGTAGGTCAAGGTCAAAGGTCAAGGTCACTGTGACCCCAAAATCTTAAAAAATCGTGATTTTTTGAATCCATTGAGAAATTACGGGTAGGCATTTTGTCATGTATCAAAATTTAGCTCCAGGTCAATAGTCAAGATCACGGACACTAGAATCACGGTCAAAGGTCAGTGTGACCTAAAAATCAGGAAGTCATAAAAAATGCAAATTTTTGGTGAGTGGATTCAATAGGGGGAAATGAAGTGTCCCATACCAAAAATTAAGTCAAGGTCAAAGATCACTGTGACCCCCAAATCAGGAAGTTATTAAAAATAACATTCCTTGTGTCAGTAGATACATTAGGGGGACATGATGTATCACATACCAAAATGTAGGTCAAGGTCACTGTGGCCCCTAAAATCATGAAATTCATAAAACTCATGATTTTTTTTGTGTCCATTGATACATTGACAGAAGACGATGGGTCGTGTACCAAAATATAGGTCAACGGTCAAGGTCACTGTGAGCCCAAAATCAGGAAATCATAGTCACATTTCCATATGTCTGTCGAAGACGAGGTCATGTAATGCGATGTTGCGTTCTGTCCATTCATCCATCACCATTTGTTGTCCATGCGATATCTCTAGTTTCAAGGTATGGAATGGTATCAAATACCTTAGTGGCATGGCGAAGAGGAGACATACATCAATTTGTCAAAGGTCAAGGTCACAGTCCACCAAAACCGAATCAAGTTTAGCTGACTATGTGTTAGGTTGGAATATTCAGAGTTCTCTCCCCTACATGTATATGGCATTTGTCCTGTGGAGTTGTCTCCTGTGTTTATATTTCACAACAGTTTAACTAAATGTAGCATTTAGTTAAACTGTTGTGAAATATAAACCATACATTTACTAATTTAACAGGGAGAGGGGCCCTTTATGAACTTCATACCTGTTTATCAACTCCAGAACAAAGCTTTACTTCATCACTTTCTTCTTCCTTCATGAAAAATTCTCTCTTCTGAAAGACCTCCATTTGCAGGAAAACTATTGTCGATTTCAGTGTGGGATATGTGAGCTCTCGGTTCTTGCTCCAAGGTCAACTAGTTTCCAAGATTTAAGCTCATTTTAGTTTATCATTCAAGTTTAGATGGGATATATGTTACATTCTCAGAAGCACAAAATTGTAGACCTTTCTCTGGATTGCTAGCTACCAATTGGAGACAAGGCTATTAAACAAGCTTGAAATTTGGACCAATGTAATTTCAGATATACGGGCGTATATTGAAGCCCCTTGGGCTCTTGTTTTATTTCTATGTTTTTCAGCAGTACTCTGTGAAATACTATACAAAAAGGTCAATAATCCACTAAAAATAAAATAAAAGAAATAAAAAAAGTTCATGCAAGTACATGTAATTGTATGCTTACAGGCAAATCTTGAGTTTACTTGAGCTCTTGTTTACTAAATGTTGATGTTTTTAATCTAATAAGCATAATTGGCATTTAATAATATTTCTTTTCTGTTTCAAGTCTTTGAGTTTATCTGCAAATTAGAATGTCAAGAAAATGCCACAGAAAGTGCCGTTTAAAGTGATCCATGTATCTGGCCAAGATGACAGTTTCAAGGCCTCAGAGTTAAACCATCATAGTCCCCTGACTAAGGGATGGCAGTCCTCAAGGTGAGTACAACAGTTTTACAGTCCTCTGACAAAATGATATCAGTCTTCTAGGTGAGCTAAATAGTCCTGATGAAATAGGTTCTCCCAGGGAGTTAAACCATCACAGCTCTCTAAGAATGGCCAGGTAACACTTGTAACTTCAGATCATGTCATAGTAGACACAGTCCTGTGTTGAGGGGATGTATTGTAGTTCTCACCTATGCCCCTGTAAGCAGCCAATGAGTGACTACTGCTTCATTTTCTCTTCTCTATCTTCCTGTTGCTTCAAATATGTATGGTTGCTCAGAAACAGATATTTACCTCTAATAATGGGCCTTTTCAGGTTCTTCTAGAAACTCAATTTCCATACATCTAAACTGAATTTTACCTAGAATGATGTAGTGAATACAGTATCCATAATTTTTGCCTATTTTGGGTTGAAAGATGACAAAAATCAACTATGATGACAAAATCTTAATTTTTAATGAATGTGGTCCTTAAGCATGTTAAGATTATTGTCTATGAATCCCTGCCACAATAGTACATTTAACAGGCCAGTTGGAACTTTTTAATAGTATATTTGAAATCCTTCGTCTGTGTGCCTGGTGGATGATTTCACTCAGTTTGAGGGCCCAGAAACTATGATATTGCTGTGTGGGAACCTTAGATTCTCTCGTCCTCTCAGAAATAACCATGGCGTTGCACATAACATCATATATCTTGAATGCTTCTACCATACCTGCATACAGGAGGTGGAGCTATCAGTTTCAAAGATCCTGCAGTGGATACCCTTTTTATCATGTTCCCCAAGTCAGTCTATAACATGCTGCATTTAGACTGGTATACACTCATCAACATGAAGCCCCGTGGGGCTTCCGGGGATTGACCTGGGATGTCGTTGTACACACCGCAGGTCATGGTAAGAATAGACCTTGGCTCCTCAGACAGCTTGTCGTAAGAGTCGACTAACTGAGGCATCCGTGGGGTTCCCGGGTGTGAAAAGGAATAAGACCCAATGTCGTGATATGACTGAAATATAGTTGAAAGCGACGTTAAATCATATTCACTCACTTATCAACATGAAATGATATCAATGAAATCCTTTCTATTTTGTCCTCCAGGTTTTGCCTCTACCCACAGGACATGGTTGTTCAGTTGGAAAAGAGAAGTCGGCTGAGAAAAATACAAATCCTGTCACATCAAAATTTAGTTGGTATGTTCAACTTTCTGACTTGATAATAGGTATAAATCATAGACATATACTACACATAGAAAGACATCACAGGGCTTAATTTTAATGTGATTAGTAGTTTCTTCTACTGAGGAGACGTCCAATAAATGAAAATCAGGAATATTGCCAAATTCTTCCTACCCTCTTTGAACTAATTTTTTCTCTCATCCAGGAATGTGAAGTATGCTGAAGTTGTACTGCAAATATAAATCTGGGAATGCCATCTCACTCTAGCCATGTTAACCAGTCTAAATTCCATGGGTGTATCAGTGAAGTATATCAAAATAAGAAACTTGAATTTGAGAGGAAACTGAGCACTCCGGAATTTGAGAGGATACTGAGCACTCCGGACCGAAGAAAACAGCCATTTTTTTTTTACTACCCAAATTCAATATTCAAACTTAGATCTTCCTTCTGTTGAAAGAAAAAAATTGAAATTCTAAATAGTGTAATTTTAAGTTTGAATTTATTTTTCTGAGTTCCCCTACTTGATTACTTTTAGAGGTGTGAAAACTAAACAGATTAGTGCACCCCCGCTGACAGCCGATTAACCTGTTGGTCGTTCGTGTATTGTGGAAGTAACTGGCTATAGCCAAACCAGGATATCGCCTGCTTGCATCAATTGTAGGACTTGCCGCAAAGCGTGGGCCGACGGATGAAATATCATCCACCTTTCTGGTTTCCTAAGCTAATTATCTAAAACACATATTCACAGAAATGTCGACAGACCTACATCGTTTATTTCATATCGGTCTTACGACATGTACATTTTGTCCCTACGCCCAGCTATGGGCACCAAATCAAGTTAACATACTCTATATTTTACGTGTAATGATTAAAATAATTTAAAACATAAGACGCACATAACACGTACATATTAGGTTCATACCTATTCTGGTACGTCCCTATTTTTTGTTGTCAAATTTTCCGATAAATAATCTTTTCATAGTTGTTTTGAATACATTATCCATGTTATAACATTTTAGTTACATGTACGTCAGTTATTATCATGTGCACATTCATTTTGCAATTCGGACATCAAGACTAGTGTTACCTACCCCAAACTGTCGATGGCAAATAAAAGCGGCACGCATTTAGTCCCAGACGGAGTTGGTCTTCCTTGATGGAGCTGTCAGGTTTTGGATTTAGGCATTGTCCGGCTTGCACTTTCAGAAATCGCTTAGCACTTCATGTGATCAGTGAATGAATGAATGTGATCAGTGTGTATTGAATCGCCTATTTAAACACAAGGGCTGTGACATCGACTCATAATGCACAGACAGTTCACTCAGACAACCAGTCGAGCGATGACCGTAAAGGTGTGAAACAAGCTCGAAGAACGAGCTCCAGTAATTTCTGTACGTTAAAATCGGATTAAAAACACTATTTTGAAAGTATACCAAACTATAATTTTTGAAATCATCATCCCTCAATACTTGACTCTGATGACCTTTTGAAAAAATATATTTCAGTATAAAATTTGTGCGTCAATTGCAAAAATCGAGACTACCTACATGCATGACATGATCTAAGCACCTTTTCTCTTTTCGATCAATTTCTGCTATTCCTTTTTCTTCACCTAATTTACATGAACATGGTTTATTCCTCGAAAAGTATTTATCCTCGAGACCTGAAATTTGGTGTGATGGTTTGATATTCTATGTACTTCTTAACCGTTTCTCAGAATTTTGATAATTATATAGTTTGTTTTTAATTCAACTTCAAAGTTTAACACTGGGAGTTGCTCGATTTTATGAAGAAATTTTCTACCAAAACTTATAAAACTGAGACACAGATTTTCTGTTGAAGTGGTCTTCTATCGGAAATGATGATGTATTTTACGATAAGTGGAATACTTTATTGGAAATAGCCATCTTAAAAAGAAGCCTAATTTTACAAATTAATTTTGCTAAAATCCGAATATCTTCCCAACGAATACGTTTACAGCTAAATAATTTACAAAAAATATGGAATCTTGAGAAATACTCTTTCAACAAATAAAAACATTGTCATAGCTTTGAGGCATATTTTTAGCAAAAAGACAAATTCAAGAGGGTGTGTAAAATTGTCTGCAGGAGGGCTCAGTATCGTTAAAACATTACACATGACATGACATTACAACCTTTCATACCCTATTTCTTCGAACTATTCAGACAGCAAAAGTTCAGGCTTCTGCAAAGAGAAATTCTGCTAACTTTCTACAAATTTCACTAGCTGTCTTTTCAGTTCTTGGGATAAATAACAGATCCATACCACAGTATTTACCCTCAGTTGACATAAATATGTGTTTTTCTGTTTTCAAATCTAAAAATGCTTTTCGAAAAATTAGAAGCAATAGGGTAATCTAGATTGGGGTATCAGTTTCAAATTAAAACTGACATAGGAACAATAACCGGACTGACACAAATTCAATGTACCAAGCCAGCTAGAATCACTATCAGTGAGTATTCTGTTACTAGTTTGGTAAATATTAATATGTACTTTCATTGTCTTATCCAATTTTTGTTACCTTACAGCCACAAAGATAGAGTTTTATGTTGGAGATGTTCCTGATGACACTTCTGTCTCCCTGCAGAATGCCAGATACACCAGACTTGGGTAACTACCACAGTCAGTGACTGTAACCATGAATATGTAACATGTAAAGGTTATGGTCTTAAAACTCATGCCGTAACTTGAACCTCTGCAACCTGTCGGATTACGACATGCTGTAGTCACCCACATGCTCGCTTTGGCTTTACTTGAGCTTTTCTCCCAGTCAAGTTCATGCAAAAAGTCTGCATGGAAACCCCTTGGAACTGATGACAGGAATTAGCACTCCATATCATCAACATGTTGATTTAATTACATTAATTTTAATGACCAAAGCTTCATCGAACAGGTCATTGAAAGGACAATCAACGACATTTTCCATTCGATTGGGGAATCGCGATGCACACAGCAAAGTTTTTTGTTTCATTCAACATTTCCAAGTACACAAAAGTCTTTGCATTTCTCTGACAATTTTCAATTTGTAACATCAGTAAATTATATACCGGTTTTATAAGCATTTAGACATACTGTTTCATTGTAGTCGTTTGAAATGTTCTCAACAGCTGAAACTTGCACTCCGGTGAATCGCTAGACTAACAAGAACACATATTAAATTTTATTTGCATGACTGCAGCAAGTTAGGACTGCAGTATATTGTTCCATAATTATACAGCAGTATCTGGAGGTCAAGGCCTTTTGCCTTTGTACTTTTTGCAAGCATTTTTTTCAATGAGCACCGAGAAATGAGATAGAAATAAGTTTCTGCGTCTTAATCTAGGCGAGCTGAATTTAGTTCTAAAAGCTAAAGCTGCAAGCAGACAAATACTTGGAAGAAAACCAGGAACAAGTAGGAGAGTTAAATTGTTAACTATAAATCCTGTAATGTAAAATATGAAAGTACCATTGTGTTTTACATTTAAATGAAGTTTAATAAGCTTACTATAGGAGTTTTTTGTTTCAGGTATGTATCTTTGTCAGACAATGAGAAGACTGGGTTTAAGGCCCGTGAGCTTAAGTCCGTCCATGTGGATGCTGTCGGTGTCTACCTTAAAGTCGTCATCCATAAAAATCATATCAATAAGTTCAACCTGTATAACCAGGTGAGTTTCTCTGATCTGTTCTATGAGAGTTAACCTTATCAGGCTAGAAATCCCATTGTCCAACCTCAAAAATAAGCTCAACACATGTGTTGATGCCATTCAGATCAACTCTGCCTCATTCCTTCCTTTGTTGTGATGTTAAAATATAAAATCAAAGATGATTAATTCCTTTTGATGGCAGTTTTTATACATGTAATTGGTCAAATGTAAAAATCCGGCAATAATAAATCACTTTATAAGGCCGGCTGTGTTGATACCTGTGTTTCGGGTCAGCCGCCCGTATTGAATTTACCGACATTACGTGTGTATGGTATAACATGCGCCTTGATTTTTTCTGAACAATGCTGTATATTTCAAACTTGACAAAGGTTATCAGGCAATTTTGTGGGGAATTTACTAACCAAGATCTAAAACTTTTGTGTCTTCCGCATCACATTTTCCATAAAACACCGTCGATCTTTATTTCGTCGACTGTAACGCAAATCATGCTTCATCAGGATGGTAAACATGGTAAATATAGGGAACCCAGTTCAGTCACGTAATATTGTGGAGGTATATGGTTCCCGAGTCGCACAATGGTGAGGTCACTGTCCCGAGAAATGATATAAAAGTCGGATTCCGTCGACGCGGTGGAAGAGGACCGCGTATGTTTTGGGGAATTAAACAAATTAGTCAGGCAGAGATTCTGTAAACAATTTATTGTCTTCCAATAATATCTTTCAATATTTAGTGCGAGTAAATATAAACATCGAAACTGAAGAAATTAGGGATTTCACAAATGAAAATGGTATTGCTGATCCGGGTGTGTTCTCAGTCGTGGTTTTGCATATACATTCGTTCAGCATTCGGAGGTATGGTAGCACTCCATTTCCAGCTAACACCCTGCTACTACAGTCTGTCCTGAGTTGGGGCGAACACGCGACCCTTGTGCCGACAGCCGATCCTCTCTAACCCACTCGGCCACCGAATCACTCTACCAGATACTGTGTTTAAAATCTAGTCATTCTTCGCGTATGCTTCGCACATGCGCTTGTTTTACCTAGAAGAACTATGACGTCACCTGGTTTGTGATTGATAGTTCCTGCTCTTCTCTATGTTTCCCATCTCAAGGCGAGATAAAAAATTTATTTCAAAACATTGGATCAACTATTCAAATTTTCTCTGGACTAACAATCCGAAACTGTGGACTACATCCTGATTTGAAAATTTGTGCTCAACTTTTATCTTAAAGGTTGGCATTGTTGCATTAAATGTGATAGGCGACCCACTGAATAAACCTGTTGACCCACTTGACCCGGTAAGTATTCCTGACCCAGACGTCCTGTGGAATATAATAATTGTCCATAAATATCATCCACAAAGAATTCCTGGGCCTGTGAAATTTTCATCTTTGTACATGTACGAGTAAACACTGACATTCATAAGTGACATTTGTGGTGCACCTTTTGCGCTTTAATAGGAATAGACTTTGAACTTGATGACATCACGGCACTGTATTGTGGGTATCCACCATCTTCAAACTACAGCGAATAGGACCCCACCCGTGTGGTTCCCGGGTGTGAAAAGGAATAGGACCCAACATCGTGATATGACTGAAATATAGTTGAAAGCGACGTTAACTCATATTCACTCACTCACTCAAACTACAGTGACCTGGTGTGGTACCTGCTGGGCTGAGCAGTGTCCAGGATAATATGAACTGTTTGTGCTCTCGTGTCCTGGCACATGTACACACCATCGTGATATGAATTAAAAATTGTTGAAAACGATGTTAAATCCTACTCACTTATTCACCTTCAAACTACACAGGTTAAAAGTTAAATGTAAAATCACTCATGTAATGCAACACCAAAATCATTCACGCATGACTGGATTGAAAACACCTGAAAAGTTGTGTTTTGAATTGGCATGTCGGCTTAAATGCAGGACCAGGATTTTTTTGCTGATAACAGTGTGCAATCCAGCTTCCGCAAGATTGAAGTCCTGCATTTAATCCAATATGCCAAATCAAAGCTCTATCGTTCGTCTTCTCCATCTGATCCAGTAATCCTGCA
Organism: Hanleya hanleyi; assembly: GCA_036873755.1. Taxonomy (NCBI): domain Eukaryota; kingdom Metazoa; phylum Mollusca; class Polyplacophora; order Lepidopleurida; family Hanleyidae; genus Hanleya; species Hanleya hanleyi. The sequence goes on along the minus strand of JAVTVY010048978.1, from coordinate 8,111 downwards.
TTAACAAATAAATTTATGTTGTGTTACATGCCGGGCGATGTCCGATTGTTAAACATGCAATGTCCGATTTCTCATGGATTGGCAATCTTTTGATTTCCACCTGTCATCCAGTTGGTATGAATATACAATGCATCATGGGAATGAAAGAAGGATAAAACATCATCAGGTTTGATGGCTATCATGTCACACCAAGTGCAATTTCAAAACCAATATTCCATGTAAGTTTGTAAGTGCCCAACCCCACCTTCTACCCCCAGACACACCACCTAATTTAGTTCCTAATATTATCAGTGTTTTTCCTCACAGGACTTCCTATATAAAGGAGATGAGAAGACTCAATATGACAGCAGCCTTGAGGGCACATATACAAGGTACAGTATTATCTTACCGTACTGCTGTATTATTGTAGATGCTTCAATGATCAATATTGAATCATCAAATTGTGGGCTTAATGTTTTCATCTGACCACCCATGATTTTAGCATCTCCCAAGTTTAGGAGAAATTAAATACATCCATGTTGTGAGTTTGTACTCAATAATCCTCTTAATTTCATTAATCCTCTACCTCCTGAACTAAGCCACCTTCATACTAAATATATTCCGAGAGCTTGCGTCTTTCTACATTTAATGGACCAACTCCCCCTACCCCCCATTACCCACCCCTAGGGCACTGAGCACTATCATCTCTCTCCTGAGCTGAGCCTCGCCCCACTAGCATCCCACATATATTCCAGTATTATGCTACACTTATTGGACCAAAGCCTGTTCATTCTTTTGATTTCAGTACATGTATTAATTGCTTCAGGTGATCAAATATTATTTGAATTGAGTGGGTGTATTCCCACTATATCATGAAATCCATGCTGGTTATTTCATGATGGTCTTATACATGTATGAAGATCCAGAATGGAGGTATACAAAATGACAACCCTTTTTACATCTCATGAACTGTGCCAGTCCATCAAAAGCCCACCTTCAGGGAATTTCGCCTAAAGTTTTGCCACGCAGATTTTGGGGTTAATTTAAATTGAACTCTTGTTCAGTGTTGCGGTGATCTACAAGCGGAGCCACATGTTTGCTAATTCTTATCCGATAATGTCACAAACCAGTTGAACAACATTTGGCCTTGACAGAGTAACCATTGTATTTATCGTTGAGGTATTCAGTCAAATGTGCAAGTTAGAGAGAGGCGGGGTTGATAAGTATGGAAGTTCAGGTCAGACCATCAGAGGTTGCAATAACTTTTTCTGTCTTTTTTGTAGGCCGGATTACATTTCCCCTCTCGATGATCTTGCGTTTGATATGTATCAGGATCCAGAGATTGGACAGATTATCAAAAAACTGGATCGTAAAAAACAAGAAGCTGTTTTGCGTAAGTCATTCAGTGTTCTCATGGTAAGAATTGTGGTTAGCACTTGTGAAAAGCGTGAAAATTATGACCCTGAATATTGAAATCATTCTCACCACAGTTAGCCAATGAATGGTACATTTTATTAATTGAAAACTCAAATCTAAATTAACTCAACACATGACAAGTACTCATATTCCTTTACCCTAATTGTGTTATTTATTCCTTGATAACATCCCATTCAACAAGTCCGACATGAAGATAACTTCCCATATAATACAGCGTAAAACTCATACGGTATAAACAGCGTCTGGGATTCGTCATCCCGCACATGTATGTGGGATGAGCGCGTGTGAGGCAGGTGGCCAGTCACTTCGCTTGAAACATTCTGCAGGCATGATGCGCTCCACCAACGTTCAGAAACTTGGTGTGTCATTGATATTTTTAATAAAATACTGATTAACGTAATGATTCAAATTATATGAGAAAAAAAATCCCATATTAACTGGATCATGGGATGAAAATTCCCGCTATCGAGAAGGACAATACATCCCAACTTCGCCTCGGCGGAGATGTATTATCCTTCTCTCAAGTGGGAATTTTCATCTCATGATCAAGTTATATGGGATCCGCCTAATCCTATCCACCAAGTCCTACATGAAGATACCATCCCATCCACCAAGTTCTACATGAAGATAACATCCCATCCACCAAGTCCTACATGAAGATACCATCCCATCCATCAAGTCCTACATAAAAGATAACATCCCATCCACCAAGCCTTACATGAAGATAACATCCCATCCACCAAGCCTTACATGAAGATAACATCTCATCCACCAAGTCATACATGAATATAACATTCCATCCACCAGGCCATCCATGAAAATATGTGTGTTGGGCGTAACCCGCCCGCCCCATCCAAAACCTGCCGACCCAAAAGTTTTTATTGGCCATCTGTCAACGTAAATGTTTTTTTTCTTCTTCAAACAGCCATGTTGTTGTTGTCATCGTTAAATCGCGTAAGTCGTGAATTTGTCCGCCAGAGTTGCATAGCTGGTCAATATAACAGGGGTAGAATATGTTCATTCAGAGAGATTTATTCGATATCAAGAAAATTCAAGTCAAATAGCTGACCTGTAATCAGATATAAGTTTCAGCTTGCTGCTTTTCAGTGACGGTCTTCATGTTTTGATGACGTAATACGCAAACTAAATCTCGGAAACCTCTGCTCGTTTATTTTTTGGAAGCCTCGAATGCTCTCTGCAATGGTTCCCGACTGGCGCCAATCTGTATGAAGGAATTGAATGCTAACACGTGGTCTTCAGACCGAAAGTACACGAATGTGAAAATGAAAACCTCGGACGTTTGCAAACGATGTTTTTGGAGACTGGCATTTAAAAAGTCGTTGACCTGAATAAAACTGACACCAGTATAAAGGAAAGGATCTGAAGTAATATACAAGAGCATGTTATGGCCACAGTAACTGTGAAAACAGCACAACTCCACCGTGAGGCACGTGTGTAGATTGCAACAACAACAACATACCTTTACTTTCTGAATGAAACGAGACCACTGACACGCTTATGAGTAAATCACTGGATCTCGATAGTTGTATGTCTCTCTAATCTGTAAGTGGAAATTCTTCTAGGCAATATTTTGGTAGTGAAAATGGTTCACATTTGGACTTTGACTAAAAATATGCAGACTTGTTCAAAAAGTTTCAGGGGCCAAATGGCGAGTAGTATGTAATTCTGCAGTCACCAAAACGGATTTACGGTCGCCAGCAGCACCAGTGAAAAATACCCATCGAGTTAAGAGTGGATTAACAGATGAACAAAAACAACAGCAAATTGGATATCATTTAGCAGATGAATTAGATTCAGATTCGTTCAAAATTAAAATGACATATAATTTTTCCCAAGACAGCACATCAGGCAAAGTAGAATCCAGCGGTATGAAATTTAAGAAAATGAAAATGGATCATTTCCTCCGAGATGTCAAAAAATACATTGCCGATCTGCCTGTATTGAACAACAACAACAATGCGGTCGACCACTTACATTGAGTCACATTCAAGTCAGTTTATTTGAGGTCATTTTAACTTTAATGGCATTGTATTTCTTGTTTATGCCTGTGGCTCTCGAATTTTGATGGCGAGTCAGATCTCTGACTGTAAAAACCAATACTGTATAAAATTTTGTGGGACAAATAAAGGAATTTCCTTATTTTTTTTTGTTGGTGTTGCGTATCTGTTATAAATCCATGGCAAACTGTCAAAGAAAATAAGTCTGAACTCCAGAATTAACTCAAAACTCATTAATTCATGATAGCTGCAATAGAAAAGAAGAACTGCCCACATCCTCACCCGAAGAAAGAACAATATAGGGCCTACCGTAATCTGGGGTGACTTTGAACACTTTTTGAGAAAAAAATTTTTTAAGTATTATAAATTAATTTTTGAAAATGCTAGATATTATTATAATCTTGAAATCCCTCCTGGTGTCTTAGACCGAGATGCAGGAGATTGGTGATCATCAGATTAAAGCTTTTTCTTGCTTTTTCTTCATTTTCACTTGTTCAAAGTCACCTGATGGTTGGGGTGACTAGGAACAATGAAGCCAAAAACTGCAATGTATAATGTTTTCTACATCTCACTTGACCCAACATATGATTGTAAGTTTCACAAGTCCCTGCCTTTCTGGTGAGTTATTGTGATATTTCCATCCATCCCAAAAAGTGGGAAAATCGAGGTATTGTTAATGAGCTAAGAACCAAAGAAAGAAACAGAAGCCTATGGCTTGTTCATATTAGACAGAACCAGCCCCCAGCTGGTTACTTACAACACCACTTTTGTTTCGCATCTGCAAAATAACAAGAGCCATTCTGAATGTATTAAAATTCACCCTAGGTCCCAGTAGTAAAAAAAAACAAAACAGTTTCCTACCGCCCTACCCACATTACTGAAACAGGGTCGGGTTATGCCCAACACACATATTTTTAAGGATGGCCCCAAGTCCTACATGAAGATAACATCCCATCCACTAAGTCCTACATGAAGATAACATCTCATCCACGAAGTCATACATAAAATCAGCTTGTCAACTTTTTCTGTAATCTTTTTTTTTTTAAATCTTACAAAATGGAAAATCTTCAACATACAATTTGAACTTAAATGTATGTTTTAAATGTGCATGTATATCTATTGGTTTCTGATTCTGGTTGCCTTTTTTTGTAGAAGAAAGGTATGACTTTGCCAAACGATTAAAACAAGCCATCACAGATTTACAAAAGGTATGATAAACGGTCATTCTCTTCATAACATGTTGATATACAGATATTTAGCACCTTCAGCACATGGTTACCTGGGGGGTCATTGCACGAACTGTGCTTAAGCCTATGCCCGTGCGTAAGTCATACTTAGTGTGAGAGTAGCTACGCTGACCCATGTCGCAAAGCATTTTAAGTTGCGCAAAGTCGTAAGTTATTGCATAACTTTACGTCTGCCAATGAGTATGCTTAGCGTGAGTGCAACTTCGCTTGCATGTCACCAGGTCTGTAGTAGATTAATCTAATGAGGTAGTTGTAAAATTTTATGCACCTTATTAAATTTACGATACTTTTGGAGTCGGAAAATGGTCGGTTTTTAAAAACTTTTTCTCTACCTAGCATACGATCGCTCAACGACCATGTGCAACATTTTGCACCTTCTTTCACAAAAGAGCGAACACATGCATTACGATCCTTAGCCTCAAACGCAGATTGCTCTGACATGTAATTATTGAGGTAAAATATTTGTAAATTCCGCTGGCAGCTATGACTATAGCACATTGGTCAATACCTCGTATCCAATAATAATTAAACATAAATTCCAAGTGATATTTATTGCAGAGGCAAAAATCTGAATCTTACACATTGCGTAAATTGGGATGTAATTACGTTTGCCTTGTGACAGGTTCGTGAAACGCGTGTACAGCTGGCCGTAGTGTGGGCGTAATGCAGGTGTAAGTCCTTACGTCAATCGTAACTTAAAGCTGACATGACCTTATTTAATGCACGAATGGTAGCGAAAAAAAAAATATTCACAGATTTTAGTTCCAGTTGAATAATACCCGGCGGAACTAATCCGAGTGCCGAGTTCACGTCGCTATTCTGCCAACTTCTCAGCCGAGTACATTTGCCTTCACCGCATATATAAAGCTTGAATCGACTGAGGACCTTGCCAGTCTGAACTGACACTCCTACTGTGCACATCAAATTCATGTTGTCGTTGTCTCCAGCCAAAATTCGAGCTCTGTGAGCATCATATCACATTCATTCGCAAACAGTATAAACATGATAAATATATCTGAGAAAATGGGTAATAAAATCTGAAGAATCTGACAACTATATATACACGATTTAGACATACCTTTCAGTATTTCTTCAACACAATGAAACCTGTTGGTCCCGTCACCAGTTTCTACAGCATTGTATTTCAATTTACCTCACTCGACGAAGAGGGCGCACGAAGCGACTGTTTTGGTAATTTTTGAGGCTCTACACGATGCACTCCACATGCGATCTCTTTTTCGATACCCGGTATGACGATACTGCTACAGGCCAACCCATGTTGACCGTTTACTGTGCCAAGGGGAAAATGCAAGACTTGCTGTTGGAGACTATTTGTGCAAACCGGAATGGCAAATTCCAAAATACGGAGTTACAAATTGAGAGCCCTTATTGCGATTGTCAGCCCGTCCAGTATTTTGACCCATCCACCAGTTGTATAGAAAGGTGAATTCTTTTGGCATTCGTGGTTGGGAAATCTGGCGTATCTGACCTCTAACCTTTGGCCTTCAGTCACTATGACCACTTGAATAGGTCACTTCCAGTGACGTGAAAAAGTAGGACTTCGGAAATGGCCGCAGATCTCGGCGAATATCCGAAAAAACAGACTTTACATCTAGTCAAATGGGTCTAGATAAAACAACTTAGGTCCACATGGGTTGTGCAGGGTCTCGTATTGAAGCGTTCGTCGAGGGTTCTTCGGGCCAGGTTACTGGGAGGTGGATGCAAAATGGTATTCTGGACAAACACAAAATTCGGAATAATGGATAAAATTCGGAAGAATGGATATTACAGGACATGTCGCCAGCAATGGTTACTACACCATTTTTTACAAGGGTTGTGGGATAGCGCGGGCGATAGGTTGCGCTCAGTAGGGCATGATGAGTCTAGCCTGACAAGTTACCACCTCCTGCATGTTATCGGAGTTACAGAACTAGATGTGACTGAATGATGGGGTTAGGTACAAATGAGTGAGTCACTGAGTGAATCGTGCCCAGCGCACGGCTCTAATGATGGGGAGTAAGATTCCTACACTCATACACCCAACTAAATCTAGCATCTAATGTCTTATCTCCTTGACGCAATCGAATGAGAGAAAGAAGGATTAACTGCAACAGCAAAAGCAACGAACATTTTGCGTTTACACAACAAGCATTTTGTGTATTACACATTTTATTTATCCCCTACGTCATCACATGGCAACAAAGCTGTGGGATTCGCGATGGGTGCGGTTACAATTCGCCTATGCTATTGTAAGTGTATCAAACGCATCCTCGACCATGTTCGCTCTTGTTCATGTGAAATGATCATCCATTCGTTCTGTTCTATTCCTAAGCGTCTTCGGACAGTCCAGAGTACTGTAATGCCAACATATCCTGGAACTGCTGTTTTCATAATTTGACCGCGGTTTTCACCACCTCTGTGGGTGGTAACCCTAAATCCGCTTCTAATGATGACGTCATTTCTATGTATGACATCACTTACAATCTATATTGTATCAGCGGCACCCCCAGGTGAGGACACATCCGTAAAAGGATATCGTTTTGGGCGATGACATGACTTCCATCAAGGGTCAATGCCCAATCCTCAAAAAATGTGTACATCTAGCCACAGAACTCAGTAGCTGCGAAAGTGATCTCTGACCTAGCGGATTTCTGGGAGTGGAAACGGGATCACGTTCGTGAATGCACACAATTAATTTGTGGCGGAACTTTTCTTCAATATGGCTGCACCCTGTGAGGTTGACAATACCGCCCCACGGCACCAACTACTATTATTCAACATAGAAATATTTTTGTATAAATTGAATGCATTGTCTTCTTATGATTACAATTAACTTCATTACACAATAAAATGCAACCGAATCGCTCGATTATCAAAGGCACTATTTCGTAGACGGCTCACTACGTGATTGCCGTACGCTCCTCATGGGAGGCTCTTTGTTCGTTCTATGTGAAAGGCTAAGTGCCGCCAATACAGAAATAGCCGAACGTGAGATTGAGCATGTGTGTGCGATGACGTTATGGCATTGCGATAGAGCGATAAGCCATTAGTAGCGTTAAGGCGTTCAGACTAGTGAAAAGCGTAACGTCGGGCATTGACACGCTTCACTGCGTTTCTTTGATTGTCAATTCCATACGATATCACGTGATCATTTACCGTTCAAAGCTTCTGAGCTACACTACTAGGGCGTTCGGATGGTAATACAGGTGTTTGCCGGGCATTACTGTGTTGGGTCTATAAAAGCAATCCCGACGTTCACCAGAAGCTACGATATGATGCCACACCAAAATCATATACATGGGTGAGGAGAAGCTGACGCAGACACTGGAATCATTACTGGCGGACACTGACTGACAACTGAAAGCACGGCCGCTGATAAGCAAACTACCTTCCAGGGAATTAAACGCAACACTAATAGGGTAGTGGAAAA
>JAVTVY010048977.1:0-23647 GCA_036873755.1 Hanleya hanleyi | reverse complement strand
CAAAATAAGTCTTCCGTTTGCAGCTATTGTAAGAAGGAAGGCCATTCAATGGTTCATTGTTTTAAATTGAAAAGAAAACAGCAAGATCAAGCCTTTCCAAAGCACAGTGGTTTCATCACTTCAAGATCTTCGCCCAAGCGGGTTAGTGACGTTCATAGTGTATATGACGTTAAGATGGCCAGGGACACTTCCTATTAGTTCTATCAAGGATAAGGTTGACAGTTTTTCAAATCCTGTTATGGAGATTTTTGAACCATTTATCCACAATGGTTTTGTGTCACTTTCAAGTGATTTTTCTAATGCTACTCCTGTGAAGATTTTGCGAGACACGGGCGCGTCCCAGTCTCTTGTTGGCAGATATTTTGCCGTTTTCTGATTCTTCATCTGCAGGCAGTAATGTCCTGATTAAAGGGATAGATTCTGTAAATTATACACCCGTTTCGCCCCATAACGTTCATCTGTCTTCCGACTTGATTTCTGGACGTGTTACGGTGGGTATTAAAGGTAGTTTACCACTTGAGGGTGTTCAATTACTTCTTGGCAATGATCTTGCGGGAGATAAAGTCGGGGTTAACCCGATTGTAACTGGCAAGCCTTGTTTTGATCAGATCCATGATCCAGTTGAAGACGAAATTCAAAGTTTGTATCCTGCTTGTGCAGTTACTAGAGCCATGAGTAAATTGGCTGAGGAGTCTCAAAAGTCTCTTAAAGAGGACGTCATCGATGACGTTTCTTGACACTTTCGTGTGTTTAAATGATGAGGCTGATAAGCCACATTTTGATAGCAAATTGGAATGTTCTAATGACAAAATTTCAAAATCACAGCTGGTTAATGAACAGTATAGTGACATGGACATTTCCAAGTTGTTTGACAGGGCAGTAGATGAGTCAGATGTAACTCAAGCGTCTGTGTGTTACTTTTGTAAGAATGGTGTTCTTATGCGCAAATGGCGACCGCCAGATGTGTCACCTGATGATGAGTGGGCAGTTAAGTATCAGATTTTGGTACCAAAGTCATATCGTTCGGATATCCTCAGACTGGCCCATGAAACACCTCTTTCAAGCCATTTAGGTGTTCACAAAACATATTACAAAATTCTAAATCATTTCTATTGGCCAAATTTAAAGAAAGATGTTACGGAATTTTGTAGGTCATGCCACACATGTCAAATGGTAGGAAAACCAAACCAAACCATACCAAAGGCCCCTCTACAACCAATCCCTGAATTTGGGGAAGCCTTTAGTAGGGTGATTATAGATTGTGTTGTTCCATTACCAAAAACAAGGTCAGGCAATCAATACATGTTAACAATCATGTGTGCTTCAACCAGGTTCCCTGGGGCCATTCCTTTACGAAATATTCAGGCAAAAACTATTGTTAAGGCCTTAGTTAAGTTTTTCACACTTGTCGGCCTACCCCAGCCTGTTCAGTCTGATCAGAGATCTAATTTCATGTCAGGAATCTTTCAACAAGTCATGCATGAATTGGGAATAAAGCAGTACAAATCATCTGCATACCACCCAGAAAGCCAAGGCGCACTAGAAAGATTCCACCAGACATTAAAAAACATGATTAGAACTTATTGTTTTGACACTGAGAAAGACTGGGATGAAGGCATACATTTGTTATTGTTTGCTGTTAGAGAGTCTGTTCAAGAGTCTTTAGGCTTCAGTCCATTTGAATTAGTCTTTGGTCATACAGTTAGAGGACCACTTAAACTGCTAAAGGAAAAGTTCCTAGACAGTGATCTTGTCTCATGTAGTCTCTTACAATATGTGTCGGACTTTCGCATCAGGTTGACTAAAGCACGTGATTTGGCCAGTCAAATTTAAAGTCAGCACAAAAGGGTATGAAAATAACCTATGATAAACATGTCCTTAAACGAAGTTTCAAACCTGGTGAGAAGGTACTGGCTTTTCTGCCTATTCCTGCTGATCCACTTAAGGCTAGATATTATGGTCATTATGTCATTGAAAAAAAATTAAGTGACCTTAATTATGTAATTCAGACTCCTGACAGGCGTAAAAAACAAACAGTTATGTCATGTAAATATGTTAAAGTTATACATAGACAGAGATAGCACTAACAGTACTGTACAGCCTGTAAGTGTAGTTAGTTTTGACCCTGATAATAATGAAACTTGTGAAGAGCCCATGACAGCGGCGAAATTACAGAACTCTGACATTCTACTTAATTTCGATTCCAAGTTGTGTCATCTTGAACCAGCGCGTCAGGAAGAACTTCGAACTCTGCTCAGTCAATATGAACATTTGTTTCCCGATATCCCCACTCGGACTGATACAATTTCACATGACGTCAATGTCTTAGATTCTAATCCAGTAAAGCAGCACCCATATCGTTTGAATCCCATTAAACAAAACTACCTGAAAAAAAGAGATTCAGTATTTATTGGACAATGACTTCATTGAACCAAGTAATAGTAACTGGAGTTCAACTTGCATCCTCGTTCCAAAGCCAGATGGTAGTTACAGGATGTGTACTGACTGCAGAAAGGTGAACACATTGACAAAAACAGATACATTCCCTATTCCACGCATTGACGATTGCATTGATAAAGGGGTAAGTTTATGGGAAAATTCGCAAGGTTGATGAGTCAGAATTGCGAATTCAAATAAAAAAAAACTATATGTACATGAAAACAATATTTTCCTATGGTATGGTATAAATATAATTTGAATTGATCATTAATTTTAAATACATGTATTTCTATAATCGAAATGAAAAATGACCAGGAATATATATATTTTGTTCTCAGTAATTTTTGTTCTTGGATTCGTTATTAATATAAATTTACTAAAAAAATTAGTACATTATAATAATACATAATATATTTAATTGATAAAATGAAGTAAAAATAATTTTGACAAGCAGAAATGATTTTGGAACACTGTTCACACTAATTGGTCCTTTGTTCTGGAAATTCTAAGAAACAACAAAAAAGTAACATAAAAATAATCTCTTTGTCTACTGAATATGTCTGTCACAAAACCAATCAGTAGAATTGTCATTTGGCTCAGCACAAGACAAATGTTTCCAAACAGTACACCTTTTCCTACCATCTCTCCCGTCACAACCTACCATGTCTTCAAAACAATCAGGCTTACCACACGAACAAAAACGGCTAATAACTTTGTTCACCGACCTAACTCTGTCTTTCCACTCTGGTTAGTCGGTGGGAAGGGTGACATTTCCCCATCCTCTAAACACTGAAGTAAATGTTTTCTTAGAGTATTTGGATTGAAAGTCAAATTAGTCTTACCAAGGTAACCATAAAAACAAAACTCAACTAAGTTAGCTATAGCATGGAGTTAAAAGACATTTAACTCCATGATCAGATTAACCATTTCAATAGTGAGCCGTTTTTCGACTTTTCAACACATTGTTAGTGAGTGAGTGAGTGAACTAACTGTCTAATGGAATCTGTATATACGGGCAGCATATCTGCATTTTCTTCAGACATTTGAATTTCAATAATTCATCAGTCATCATAGCTGCATATTTTTCAGACATTCGAATTTCAATAATTCATCAGTCATCATGGTTCTCAAGACTCTCATCGCCAGTCATTCCCAGACCAAGTACTTTGATCAGTATCTTCCCGATCCTACTATTGACATTGTATCCTTTTCTGAATACAAGATAGACGAGATGTGGAGTGAGATCCGTCTTGCCGTTTGTTTCTACGACATTATTTGTTCCTAGATAGTTTGAAATAAGGAATTCCGTTGACAACTTCACTTGAGATTCAACTTTCTGCAGCTCATGGGAAGAGTGGCGAAAAAATTACTGTTAAAATTCCAAATGTTCAGCAACAAGACAATGGGTCGGATTGTGTATTGTTTGCTATAGCCATAGAGTTAAAACAAATTTTAACTCCATGATCTGATGGCCCTAATCTGATTACCTATTCTGTTCACATAATCTTTTAACGGTCGTCGATCTCGGTCAGTGTGCTAACGGATTAGCGGTTAGGGATTAATTGCATGGGTTTAAAACTTAATTAACTGTTCACCAGTCTGGGCTGTGAGATATCAAGAAATCAGTAAGTGAACAAAACTCTGAAATAAATGATAAAATTCATTTTAGTTCATATAATTTATAATAATTTTCTTCTTTTTTCAATTTATTTTGTGAAATGTATTTGAATTTACCGTGCATAATTTGTGAATTTCCTGAAACCACAGATCACAGAACATTCTAATCTCAGTTTAGTCGATCAAATTTCCTAATACATAGTATTACATGACAAACATTCATTTATTCGACAAATAGGATATTATATGTATAAATTATGTTTTTTAAATTTAATTTGACACTTACGACCCACTGACGTAACTAATCGTCCCATAAACTTACCCGCGATCCCGATTCCGGATTTTCGGACTTTTCTGAAGTCCGTCTCCAAATCCGGTTTTTACTCATGGCAGTCACCCGTTTTCCGCTGAAAATTTCTTGATTTTCGATCGCATTTTTTTCAGCGAACCCTTTCACGGAAAACGGTAGAAGGTACATGCATAAATTTTATATCATTTTATTCGTAAGAGTGTAAAGAATTCCGGAAACGTGAAAGTATTTCTGTCAGTTCACGTAATAATTTTCCGGACAAGAAAAACCGCATGTCGGACGGTCCCGAAAAAATTTCGGCGAAGTCGACACGATTTTTTCAGTTGCCCACTATCTCAAAAATAAAAGTACTTTTGTTATCAAACTATATATTGAAAAGATTGATTGCCAGAATCGCACCAGTATTAAAAAAAAATAAGCGAGCTATGATCAAATAACCGACCGAGTTTCCGTTTTTTCAGTCGAATTCAAATTTTCAGTCGATTCCCAAGGAATAGCTAAGGGCTTCGGCCTGATTATCATATCATAGAACTCAATGAGCCACTCCCCTTCACAGCCGGGCCTAAATTAAAAAGGTGTTTGTTTGGGGTAACCCGACCGACCCAACAATATCCCCGAGACTCAAAACTTATAAAAAATATATACTTTTTTTTTGTTCCGCTAAATCTCTCGAAGAAAATCAAATGTTTACAGTTCGAAAACTCGCGGGAACAGTCTCGCTGATTTCCCGAACTTAGTGGCAATCGGGAGTCCTCAAAATGTGTAAGATGGCAAAGTCACGCGAGGGTTCTCGACCTCAGACCGCATGATTGAAAATGGCGGTCTACCTGTGTTTTTGTCACGAAAAAGAACCGTAAATGGCCACTGTGCCGAATAAATGAGAAAAGATTAAGATTCAACTAAGGTTGCCAATGGGGTGAACTCTTCAAGCACGTTTGCAGTACGGTATAGTTATCGAGGATAAATATTTGTCTCTTTGCTGATCGATGTATGACCATCACGGAAGCGCAAAGCAAAGGCATGAAAATTCCGAGACAACAACGGCAGTGGCCGGTTGAAGTGATGGTTTAAACAATACATTTATTTCAATGAAGAAATAGGGATGGGGGAACAGGCCAGGCCTATGCAAACGCCTCTCCCGAGAGAATATATATACATCAGTTAATTGACGGAGGCTCAAAAAGTACAATAATTCAAATTGCCACATGTGTCATAATGGATTAAGATGTACATATAATAATAATATCACAATGTATTGCAACAACGTATATATCTGTGTTGACTGATGCCATTGGATGTCGCATAAATATAATTAGTAACATGGTGTGATAATGTTAAATTGAAAATAAGGGATGGCAAGATATTTCAGTTAGGACTTGTATGTTGACTACTCATTCGGGGAATCTCTCAGATTGCAAAATAAATGTTTGGACACTGATAAAAATGTTTGTGTTGTCTTCGTCGCTTAGGTTTTGGTTTCCAAATAATAGAGTTTTGACGTCGTAATTGAGCAGGTTAGATGAATTATTTCTAGTTATACCATAACGGGGACAGCAAAGGAAGAAATGTTCTGGATTTTCATTACCATGGCCACAGACACATGATGGATCTTCTGAGAGATGTCGGGAATACATATGCGCATTTAGCGAGCTACATCCAAGTCTTAACCGCGAATGCACAATCTGCTTTGCGTTCACCAATATAGAAAAACGAAGGCACCACTTTATCGTCTTTGGATAGTTTATGACAAAAGGAAGGGAATGATGTTGATTCACGAATATTTAATTCCAACGAGTTCCACATGCGGATAACCGATGGTAAAAATGAGTTCATGTAAAGGACGGTTCTGGCATGTGGGATTATAATATCTGTGCTGTTCCGCAGTTGGTACCCAGTTAAATTTGAAATTGAAGGGGGTACAAGGGAAGAGAGATAAGTCGGGTTGTTTTCGTTAACCATTTTGTAAAATAAGCGCAGTTTGTGTCTTTTTCTGCGTACGAACAAGGGTAGAAATCCAGATTCTTCATACAGGAGAGCATGACTAGTTCCGCGAGTACACCGGTTATAGAGCGCAGTGCATCCAGTTGCAGGTCTTCAAGAATTTCAGACTGGTATGTGTGCAGTTTCTCCAGATAACGTCGGCGTAGTCGAAAATGGGAAGAATGAAAGAGGAGTAGAGTTTTCCAGAGAACGCCGAGAGAGTCTGTACTTGAGACTGCGTAGACAGTTTCATTGGACATACTTTGTCGACCAGTGTCTGAATATGACAAGACCAACGTGCAGATGACTGAAATGTTAAGCCAAGATGTTTATGTTGGTTGGTTTCGGCGATAGGTATGTTTCCCAGGTTTAGTGGAGGACCCGGATCGGGAGAGCTTTTCATTGAAAACAACAGTGCTTTGGTTTTAGCCACACTAAAGGATACTAGCCACGTTTCAGCCCAAATGGATATTTTTTGCAGAGACGAGTTTAGAATATTGGCAGCAGTAATGGGGGTTTCAACTGTCATGTACAATGACGTGTCATCCGCGAAGATCCTCATGTTGCATTTGATATCAGTGACAATATCATTGATATAGATGAGGAAAAGTAGAGGACCGAGAACGGATTCTTGAGGAACCCCAGCCTTGATGCATCTTGGTTTAGAAGAATGACCGTCGATAACGACAGTTTGATATCTATCAGGCAGATAGTCACGGAACCAACCAAGAAGGTCACTTCTGATCCCTATAGCTTCAAGCTTTCTAATTAACCCTTTGTGCCACACCCTATCGAAAGCTTTGGTAATGTCACAAAATACAGCGCGGACTTCTTTACCTTCGTCTAGAGCTTTACATATGAAATTATAAATATCTGTCAACTGGTACACCGTACTATCACCGGGCAGGAAGCCAGATTGAAGATTTGAAAGGAGATTATCATCTAGTAGGAAATTGAAAAGATATTTGAAAACACATTTCTCAAAAGCTTACTTATGTTGCTAGTTAGGGAGATAGGTCTATAGTTAGTTACATGTACATCATTTTTATTTCCCTTCTATGTATGGGAACAACATTTGCCCGTTTCCAAACCAGAGGCTTACATTTTTCGTTAAGGCATTTGTTAAAAAGCCGTGACAGAGGAGTAGCTAGGACTGGGGCTAAGCATTTCAAGACTTTGTTGATCACGTTATCGGGATCACTAGCTTTGCTAATATCGAGGCTTAGCAGAATATGTTTTACATCATCGGTAGATATGTGGATTTTCTCAAGTGTTCTATTATTAAGGAGCAAGACGGGTGGTTCCTTATTACCGTCATCCAATGTTGAGCAATCTATAGAATAGTCATTGAAACCATCAGCTATTTCCTTTGGATCACTCGAGACTTTATTAAATATAATATTTGGGAACTGGGTGGTATAGTTTTGTTCTTTCATATAATTCTTTATCACTTTCCACCAACCTTTGCTTACAAATTCTGTTTCGGATATTTTTTCGTCAAGATTTCTTTCGTATTCTTTTTTGGCAGACCTAAGGTTTGTTTTGGTTTCGTTGCGTATCCTTCTAAAATGTTCCCAATATACCCGGTTGAAGTGATAGCAGGTGATCTGTGATAACGTTTTTTGTTAATATATTATTTATCATTCGTTGTCGATTTGATACCGAGTTACGTCGAGATAAGTCATACATGTTGGCTATAATCCCCAGAAATATGGGATGGAAGAGAGGTAGCTGTCTACGCGAAGACGGCAGCGTGGACTGGCGGAGCCGACGGTATGTCATCCGACAGGAGTTGAACAACATCAACGACAAGTTACGCGTCTCAATGGTTCTTGCGGCATCCTTGTCATGATATTTTGGGATAAATTTCTGCTGCATTATAGGGTATATATATTTGGCAGTCATACCAAAAAGCAGTAGGCCTACCTTTTGTCATCAACTACGAGGAATACCTGATTTTGACTTTTTGGAACTATCGTCTCACAGTCACAGGGGCTTCTTGACGGTCAGTTATTAATTATGATATTAATATATATACTCTCCTACTCCATTAATAGAGTAGGAGGAGAGTATATATATATGAATGAATATTAATATCATAATTAATAACTGACCATCAACAAGCCCCTGTGTATTGTCTGTCTCGCATAGCGATGGGATGGGATTTTCGGCAATATATGTTCATCTGTCTGAGTTGTAGCTTGGGTTTGCATTTCGCATGCCATAACTCTCTGCTATGCATCCAAACTTCTACACCCATAACACATCTTGGTCTAGACTGTTAAGGGGCTGAGGAGTTGTAGCAACTGGTGCCTCTGGTGCCTCATGTTTCACATTTTTTCCAGTCATCACATCTTTGCGGTTATTCCAAAATGCCAATGTTTCCAATAGCACCGCGAATATAAATTTTCTTCCTAGTTAAATAAATACTGGCAAAAGTTTTCATTGTTTGAGAAAAAGCTGTAAATTAATATTTATTAAAGATGTAAATTTGTGTCTCAAGTTTAGTTGTTGGTTCCATCGTGAACTGGATTAAGAATGCCACACACATAGGCTTGTACGCATGTATGCAGCCTCAGGTGGTAGAAAGACTGCCCCCTTCTCAGAGATCACATAAACTCGTCCATTGATATTAGCACGCTGCCAACTGTGGCGGAAGTCACATTTCAACAAAGGGAAGAAAGGCTGTGAACGTTTACCATATTTTTCCAATCTTTCATTGTAATCTTTGTTGATAATCAATTTGTGTAGTGCAATAGAATAGAAATAATGTTTTCATAGGCGTGCTAAATCGTTATTTTACGCACGGTTAGTATGGAAAAGTTGATAAATTTTAAAATATAAACTTTCCCACAATAGCCGTGCGTAAAATAACGATTTAGCACGCCTATGAAGACATTATTTCTTAAACAATGATTCATTAAATGTTCGTGAATTCAGTGAAATTATCACTGGACTATGATTGTCAATATGCAAACTGATGGATTACCGGGTCTCTCAAAACTTCATAAATTTACAAGAAAGCGGAGAGAATCATGTCGGTCAAATTTCACGGAAAAGTGCGAAATAACTGGTCCAAAATAATATTTTCTGATGAAACAAATACGAATTTGGTGGAAAAATGAAGAGAAATAGAAATCCGATTTTTCAGGTTTACAATGACAATGGCCCCTGTGTACCGGCAAGTGTCAGGTTTTGGGGCTGCCTTACTTACAGAGGTGTAGGGGCGCTGGTTCCAGTTGAGGGTGATATAAATTCACAGTACTGTAATATCCTGGATAAAAAATTGTGGCCCGTTGTGGAGGAAAACTTCCCGAATTCAACGTGGGCATTTCAAAACCACAATCCCTCAATACATACAGACATACACGGGAAAATGTTAGATTCGAAGAAAACTTTGGCACTAGTACCATGGTTTGGTCTGCATAATCACCAGACCTCAATATCATCGAAAATGTCTAGAGAATCATGAAAATACGGACCAAAAAAAGTATATTTGAGATTTTGCGCAAGGGACACCTCATACGAGTTGTCAGCAGAATCTGGACATCACTCCGTTCACTTTAAATTCTTTAAGTGCTGTATTAATGCTGCACTGAACTAACTATAAGTTTTTCAGACAAGGGCGAAGCTGTAAACCAGGCATGAAGTTCCAACGATTATTTCCTTGATAATTACTTCACACCAATTTAGGAATTTACTCCAGATATAACGCGATTAGTTCACGATGCACACAACATATGGTTTAATACTGCATAATGTATATGATACGTTTGCGAATTATTAACTCGTGGAAAATAATGCAGTCTCAGATTTTATTGTCATCAAAGAACAAGAGACGAATATTTACAGTTAATAAGTCGATGATTTGTAGGATCTAGGTAGAAAATATTTCATTGTGACCAAGAAGGGATGGAAGGAGCTAGAGAGTTTATATATCACACTAGATGCATGCTGAATGAATAAAAGCTAACTGAGGCACGCCTAGTTTACAAATCAATTTTGAAGCATGGGCGTCCACTGTGACTCGGTATGCAACTGAATGTCAGTGATATCGAGGCTGGACTAGCTTACTTGATAATTTACTACTGTATGGCTATACTGGAAGTTAGTACTGAAAGCATTGGATGTTGTAAGACCAGCCGGTCAAGAAGTAACCATCATCCACAGTTGATGACATTAGTCAAAGGATCCTCATATTTATTTGACTAACATCGATGACTGTTGCCTGCTCGATTCTTAGCTGGGTTCCTTACTCAATCGACGAGCATAGGCTGATCAAAATGGATTCCGTCGTTGAAAAATGAGTCGTTCCAATCATAAATTGGTCGGAACGCAACTCTCTTAAATTTTTGTATATTAATGTTTATGTGAAACGGCAGAAACAGATGCCTTTGGACGTCCAGGGTCAATGATACATGATGAGAAAGCATTCACAACAATTTTAATGTTCGGATGGTTTATTCGTACGCGATCCGGCTGTGTCGCCAACCTAGAGGCAGTAGTTGTTCTGAAGCACAAAAGAATGGTGTGGTATGATACAGGGTAGCAGGATCTGTACGCCGCTTCAGCACATAGTTCCACGGTTGGAGAATTAGATTTAAAGTCCATCGGTATAATGGTGCATCTGTCTGTGGCAAAGCTATAGTACCCATAGAAAGTGTAAATAACGAGGAGGGGAGTAGATAGATTGAAACGTTCAAAATTGCGATATAATGATTCCTGATACTATTAAAACATAACCAGAAAACCACCATCGCGATTCAATCGTTTAGTTTGAGTAGAATGATATGTAGAGTGGTATGAAGCGCTTATAATGCATGACGATTTATTGTCAGCTACAATGGATCCTTCCGGATATCTGCCTCGACCTGTAACTTTCTGGGTAGTTGATTTTCTTTTATCCACAATATACCTCGATACCCCGATGAGGAGAAGGTTAAGATCGTAGCGCCATCTATACACTCTGGTGCTGCAACACGGAGCAATATCTCATGATCATGTCCGACATATTAACAATTTAAAATTGCAAATGTTGTTCCTTTCTTCAAATAGCAGGGTAAGTTCATGCATATGTACCGAAATCATACAATTTGTCACTGATTAACCATATGCCTTCATGTGTTAGCATAGGGAGAAACGAAAATGGAGCGACTACCAATCGGAAATTTGCAGGCGAGGCTCAAAGTGGGTCAAACCTTACAGCGAAACCCGACTGAGACATAGATCGAGAAGGGTTCATTTTTTCTGCGACTTGGGAGTATAGGGCCGTGGTCAGCTCACGAAACCCTCGTTTTTCTCTGGTTATTACAGCTTGTGGTTCGATTGAGTTATACTAGAACATATACGGCGCAAGTTTCATGGTCGATTTCATAATAATTTGAATGCCTGCTGTTAGGAAAGATGATTAGTTGATAGCTTTAAAATTGACTCTCCTATAATCCGTCGCCGATAGCTAGGTACGGTCAATGTAAAGGATTTCTATCTTTACAATCGGGATCTTTACCGGGTTCATGAATATAATGTACCAGAATAAATCTTCATTCCCAGCCTATAAAGAAAAGAGGTCGGTTTGGGGTCAATGGGAAGGAATTCATATCAAAACTCATTGAACCTTCATTTCCTGATGGAAGATCATTTGATGAATGAAAACCGTGGGCCATTGGTCGGCATTAACCTAATCTTACTGGGGACGAGGACAGAGATTTTGAAGACACCGGGCCTTCAGGACAATCAGTCGTGTGGACAAACCCAATTGGAAGGAGATGGCGAGATACAGTTTCTATTCACACAGTTTAAATGTGAATCTGTAGATCGGACGATTAATCATTTCAGATGTCGCAAACTGACAGTTTTATAGTCCCCGATAACAACGCAAATAATTTGGAGTTTATAATTCGATGATTTGTGAGGTATCCCAAGGAACATTTTGCCAGAAACTGACATATATATTTATATGTATAAGGTCGTTGGGTAAATGTGTCGAAATACATTGATTTTATTATTAATTGTTTAGCAGCAGTGTGTTTTCTTGAAGATCGCCATTATCTGATATCATCCCTGCATCCGTGTGAAGTCGGTCTTGTTGGATTGAACCTGCATAGAATTTAGAGTGGTCACATTCACACTGATTCAGCCAGAGGTTTATTATCTTGTTTTTATTTTATTTTTTTTAATTTTTATTTTGTTGTATTTTTAAATCCATACGCGTGAGCCCATTTTTGCAGTTTTCAAATTCCATTATATATAATATCCGGGGCACTGACAATTCCTATCTTTTGTACTCTTATAGTAAGGATTAGGGTCTTAATGTTAATGTAGAAAAAACTAAGATTATGGTATTTCGTAAGGTGGAAAACTTAAGATTAGTGAGAAATGGAGCTTTGATTTGCACAATCTTGAAATAGTAATTTTTTTCACATATTTAGGACTAGTATTTACCAGCAATTGCAAGTTATCGGTGACACAGCAAACACTAGCTGAGAAAGGTTTAAGAGCCATGAATTTATTGATGTCTAACATAAGGAGACATAAATTATATACTAAAACTGCTTGTGAATTATTTGATACATGTGTTGGTTCAATTCTAAATTATGCTTGTGAAGTTTGGGAATTTCACCAAGCATTATCAGTTGAACGAGTTCATCGTAAATTTTGTAAACAATTGCTAAATGTAAATATATCTACTCCTAATGCCGCTGTATATGGTGAACTGGGCCGCCGTATGCCACTTCGAGTAAACCGATTAATTCGCATTATTAAATATTGACTAAAAGTTATTCAGTCCAGTAATTGTATTTTACTGAATGTATATATGCATTTAAAAGAACTATCTGAAAGCGGTGTTAACAATTGGGTTACGCTTGTTAGAAATTGTCTAGTTATGGGTATGGTGAAGTTTTTCTACTTCCACAATCAGTTAGCTGTACATTTTTCTTGCAAAATTTTAAAATGAGTGCAAGACATATATATTTAGCAGAATGGCATGAGTCGCTACAATCACCTAGATTATCATTATATAGATATTTAAAAGAACAGTTTTGTTTCGAAGATTATTTATTAAAAGTAACCAACGTTTGTCATAGAACAGCATTAGTGAGACTTCGAACATCATCTCATAATTTGAAAATCGAAACCGGTCGGCATGGGAGTACTAGATTAGACCCAATATTTGGAATTTGCGAAAAATGCATGAATAACGATGTTGAAAATGAATATCATTTTCTCTTAATTTGTCCATTTCATTCAGATTTAAGAGCAAAATTCATTAGAAAATATTTTTGGAATAAGCCTAGTATGCATAAAGTTATTATTTTGTTAAGTTCTACAAACTCAGAGTGTGTTAAGAAAGTTAGCTAAGTATATTTATGAAGCCCACAGATTTCGAATAGAATAGAATATTATATAGAATTAAAGATATATTTGTTAGTCCTCACTAGCAGCTATCATTATATTATTGCCGAAAGAAACGTGCCTGTATGTGTTGTCAAATTGTTATCTCTATTGTAACATATCAGCTGTATTTGATGATAGGCAGACATGCTTAAGTCAATAAAGTGATTGATTGATTGATTGTGAAAAAAACAACATTCCAATTGCCTCTCTCTCGAAGGAAGTGTCACCACGTCATGTGGATGATATTGCGGGTGATTTTCCAAAACGATATTGTGTGCCATAGCATGCCGTCACTGCACAGTCACTTGGTTGGCAGGGGATGTCTTCGTCGATGTTGTTGTTGTTGTGATTATATATATATTTTTTTTTTGCAAGAATATAATTATTTCCCACCTTTCCATACACCACAATGACAGTAGATGTCATAAAAATTCTTTCTATACGCCCTACATCGATCTACATACCCCTCCTCTAGTAGATCTCCGTCTCTAATGACAAGTCCGGTAACATAATGTTAAAGAATCGCCACGAATCCCGGTACACGGTCCGGGGTAATACATTCTCCACGATATGGCTGTTTTCCAGTAACTGATAAAAGACTTCCGAAGACTTTTGAAATCGAAGCAAAACGGCTTCGAATGCAGGAGAACTTACCTCATGGCATTCTCCACGCCGTTGAGTTTTCACCATAGTTCACGCCTGCTCTTCCATTTACTGTTGGTTGTCTGCAGACACCCGAATTACCCCCTGCACCGGGATTCATGGCGAAAGTCGGTATACGGCTTTAACATTATGTTACCGGACTTGTCATTAGAGACGGAGATCTAGTAGCGGAGGGGTATGTAGATCGATGTAGGGCGTATAGAAAGCATTTTATGACGTCTACTGTCACTGTGGTGTATGAAAAGCTGAGAAATAATTATATTCTTGGCAAAAAATATATATATATAATCACAACAACAACAACAACATCGACGAAGACACCCCCTGCCAACCAAGTGACTGTGGGTCAATGCGCTTATAACTAGCAAACATGTCGCGAGCACCATAACATGCACTGGTTACAAGTGTAGCACATGTTGCACCGCTCAAAATAGATAATGTATTAACTATCAGTTAACACGTTAAAATGACAGTACTCTGTTGTAAAAAGTGTTTTTAATGTTGAGAAACTGACAAGCATTTATACGGAAGTGTTTAACCGGTGCAAAGGTTTGGAACGATATTTACTTTAGGATATACAGCAACATTCAAGTCTGTGATGGGCCTGCACCAAGACCGACTTTCACTGGGAAAGAAACAGAGACAAGAAATGGTAGGATTGATTGACGAAACCTTCGAATTATTATGTTTTATTGTGCTTAAAAAATAGTTGGGATAAACGGAATCTTGCATTCGTGACAACTTAATATGAGAGCTATGTCACTCTTTGAATACGTTTAATATGTTGGTCGTAAAACTCACAACAAATAAAACCTACTTATACACTGACTTTCATGTCATAAGTTTCATATTTAATAGCCACTCATGTACGGTCCTCTATACATTAATGTCCCTGAGCATGTTACAGTCAGGGAGAATTATCGTCGATGTTCCTGAATAGCTGTATCGTAAAGTCACGAACGATACTTATACGATTTGCTAAGTTTGAATATACAATCGTCCTGTTTCAATGCTATCTCTAATTACCTGTTGTTGAATGGTAGAAGTTGCTTCGACAGAAGTGTTTTTGTTAATAGGTGAATTATATTACACTGAGATGGCTGGAAAAGCTAGACAATTTTGACACACTGAAAAAGTAATTTGGGAGACTCTTAGCCAGAAATTCCCATCGACACTGAATTCAAATAAAGGTAACGCCACGTCAAAAGTTAACCATTTTCAAACCCGTTACGCTGCCTAAACAATTACGATCAGTTTTACTTTTTGGAGAACTGATCAAAATGTAAGATGAGAATCCAACCAATTGATTTTCGTCACTTCACGACAAACCTTAATTTCGTTGAAGGAATTTAATTATTTATTTGTCGCTTTCTTATATTCTCAAGAGACCTTTATAATGATTTGTATTGATGCTTTGTTCACCGAATACAATACATCGTACAGCGGTTGAAGGAAAATTTTTTTTGCGTCGTAGAAATTATCAATTTCGTTATCGTAACGTGGTTAATCCAGTGGATGGAACAGAGCGACGTAGATTGCACGGAGGAACCCTTCACTAACTTGACGTGTTTTACAGATAATGTAATCCCTTGTTTCAGGATAATGTGTTTAATTGATTTATCACCTCTGGAATCTAATTACCTATGTCAATGTAATCTTTTATCCGATTATTTCTATTCCGACTGTTCACTACAATATAATGGTCTCGGGAATGGATTGAGTTTTTTGCTTCATTTCGGTAAATGACAGTCAATGATTTGCGCAAGTGTCTTTCTATCAATCGTATGCGCGATACAATGTTTGTATTCTAAATACCACAGTTTGTTGTGTTAAAGATGTAATCAGCCTCAAATCTGGGCTGAAATCGATGTTTCTCAAACTCAGCGAAAGTGACATATGTTACAACAGGTACAAAATGAAACACATCTGACCACAAAAAAGTAAACTTGTTTCCACCATTCACGAGAAAATAGAAGGAGTTGATCTTTAAAAATAAACAGCATGGCATGCCGTTTATTTTTCCACGGCCGTGTCAACAAGCGTATACACGTATGGTGCATTCTACCAATGTATGCTATGCGACATCACCGAACCGTAGGCACGAGCCATGACGCTATCCCATGGCTGCAGCTGTGCAGCATTCAAATTCGTGAGCGTCGCTACGTCACTCGAACGTCACGCAGTGACGTCATTTTCCTCTCCGCGTACAACACACACTCAATGGCGAGACAAAAACACCGTCGAAGCGGGCAGAGTTACAAATTTCTCTGACAAGATATTCTTGCATTCGTTGTATATGACGATCCCACTGTCATCAAATATAATACCTATGATGCTTTGGTAATCTTCCCTGCTGAAAAAACGCACAGGGGAGAGTTTACAAAATCCATCCATTTTGAGGCTGATTACATCTTTAAGTGAAAGTGAAAGTGCTGTCAAAAATTAAACGTCAATAATCGTACATTGTCTTCATTTTATGTCATACCCGGCTTGCACGTGACTTATTTATGGTTCATATATATGCAATTTTTTTGTAGCTTTCTACCATTCATTAACTTTCTACCATTCATTAAATTTCCACCATTCATTAACTTTCTATCATTCATCGACTTTCCAACGTGAGATTTACCTTCATCACACATCAATTTGGTCTGAGGAACCTCTCGTGCATAAGAAGTCTCACAAGGAACCCCCAAACGGAAGGCACAGACATGTGGACCAGATTTTGGAGAGCCAAGCTCGCTAGCCCTAGGATCGCTAGCCCTGGAACAGCAACTGGGTTATAACTCATACCTAAACAATGGATGCAGACAAACTGGTGGTCCAATTGGGCTATACCGGAAAATATATGATGCACCCATCAACAAATGTGCGTGATGATTTTTCTCAGTATTAAAGACTATCCAAATGTTTCTTTAACAGTCAAATGGGCGATTTAAGAATAACACGAGGGCATGCAATTCCGAAAGATGACCAGTTGTTATAAGCATATTTTATTGAACATATTGCGAGAGGATGGGGCACACGATCTTGCAATACTGGGCCCCCTCCTGGATGACTAGTTATAGTAGTTCTAAAAATTGATCTAAAATCCGCTATATATCTGATAAATTGCACTGTGAAAATTTCTATCTTTATCACAAAGATATTTCCCGGGTTGATGAGGATAATGTACCAGAATATATCTCCATTGTCAACATATTCGGAGATAAGGCCAATTTCAGACCATTTTTGGAAATGGATTCAAATTAAAACCCTATCAGCCATGATTTCCTGGTGGAAAATTACTTGGATGTACACAGTTGATCCCTGTTCGGACTTAATTCCATGTTGGAAATAAGGAAGCCATCCGGCCTTTGGAACAATCTGTCCTGTGGTCAAGCCCGATTCGTATGATCTGGAGGTATATCGTTTATGGTCTAATAGTTGGAATGTGAATCTGTCAATCATTTCCGATGTCGCAAACTGACAGTTTTATTGTCTGCGGTAACAACGGATTAGATAACGCCGACTTTATGGTTCAATGATTTGTTAGGTCTTCCGAGAAACATTTGTCATTGAAGGCCAACGAAAATGATAATGAACTGATAAATATATTTATATGCATTTTACTGAAGGTCTCAGGGTTAAATAATTTGAAAGGACATCAGTTTTGATACAGGTCAGTTAAACAGAGTGTCTTTCTGGAAACACTGAAACGGAAACACGGTATTGGGTTGAATCTGTCCGATGAGATTTGGGACGCTCATTATGGGTTCGAATAACATCTGGAATCTAAGTTGATTTGCGTCGTCATATCCACGCTCGTGAGGCAACTTGAGTCTATTCTGTAGTTTTTCGTGTGCATGTTAGAGAGCTTCTCGAAAGTAGGGCATACCAGGAACTGGCATAAGGCATTCCGGACGGTGTGGTATACGGTACGCTGAGTTAGAATTCCTAGGAACTCTCTGACATCTTTTTTCGAACTCACTAAAGAAAGAATGGCTTATGGCTTGCCATACAATAGCACGGAGGGAATGGTATATGCCATTCCAGTTGGAACTGCTATCCATGCTGATCAGAACACGACATCGGGCATAGTGTATCCTATTTGGATAACCGGCATATGTCATTCCTATCAAGGAACTCATGCCCTAATTTCAAGAAGCTCCCTTATCAGATCCCAAATCATATAATAAGCGAGCTACTGACGATTGGATGACAATTCCTACTCTTGCAAAGAAAAAACATCTCGCCCATCCGAACTGTCTCTCTTGAGAACAGCGTTTCACCTCATGGCCAAGCGCATGGTGTTTACCAATCAAGTGATTATATTATATTTTATTTGAATAACGCTTTGAATCCCTAAACGACCATCAGAACGATAAATGTAATTAGTACATTTGATCCATTTCCTAAGGAAAGACGTGGGATGTGGGGGATATTGATGTTTTATACTATAATCCATTATCCTCTATTATGTCCTTGTTGGACTTGTGATTGATGACGGATGTGGGCAGGCATGATAACAATTGACGTCAAACACAACTGGTTAACACATCTATAACCAAACTGTCTGGCCGTCAGAGTGTCTAACTTGTTTTACCCATTGTATCGATGAAATGAAAGTGTTTGGCAAACTCTTCTCCATTAAATTTCAAGGATATCTAAAAGATTTTCGAAATTCACAACATAAAAATTCACAAGCAACTCTGTATTTCCTTATACCAACATTTAGGCTTTTGCAATGAACTGTGTGAGAGGACGTATGGAGATACTCATTTAAGACTATGTTAGTCGGCGAGCATTGCAGGTGATTCTGCTGTTGGACGTTTCGTTGCCGAGGCTTGCCCTCTGTACAAATCATTGTGATTGTAGTTTGTGACTGTGCTTTATGGTGGAGAATGGAGCACTTGGTCGGCGTCGGGCCTCAAAGACACGCGATTTGAACTTGCATTCTAATATTATTTTTCCGGTTTGAGTCGTTTCTTCTATCTGACGGTCACAAATTCATCACTTTCCATCAGAGGACTTGATGGGCTATTACGTCATTGCTATTTGGATATTTGTATCTAATAACCCTCAGACCCGTGCTAGGGACAATGTGGGCGTGTCATTCAAGATGTCAAAACATCACTGGGTAACAAGAGAGCAATATGAATTAAGAATAATTGAAAAAATGTTCGTGAATTCAGTGAAATTATCACTGAACTGTTCTTCTCAATATTCAAATTGATGGATTACCGGGTCTCTCAAACTCCATAAATTTACAAGTCCGTTCGTCTCAGGAAAGCTGATATCTTAAAACTCCATAAAGTTACAAGTCCGATGGACTCAGGACAAGGCTTCTCCTAAAAGTTTAGAAAAAAGGGGGCTGCTCTCAAAACTGCAACTCAGCTGAGCAAAAAGTTTTCTCTCAAAAGGCTGCTGTATTTACAATTCCGCTCGTGTCAGACAAAAAGGTCAGAGGTGAGTATAAGCATATATACCCGGTGTACTAGTATACTACATACCGGTAGTGTTGATTTCTTTATTTTTCTTGATTATTCGTCAAGTAATTAGTATAGTAGGCCGAAGAGAATGCACGTTTGTCGATTTTGGGGGGTTAACTGAAAGAAAAAATATGTCTCACAGGAGAGTATTCTGGTGATTTTAGAATAATAAAAAACGTTTAACGACTAGTATCTTCTTAACCCTACCTGGCCTAGGGGGGGGGGGAGTTTCCGCCCCCTTTCTCCGCGCTTCTTTCTCCGGAATGGCAAAAAATTGAGAGCTGAGACACCGAGATTTTGTAGATTATCATATTGGGATTATTTTGACCCCCCAAGGAGAGAATCAGGGGCAACTTCAAAATGTGTCGTACCAGAAAAGTGATGTGTTTGTCAGATTTCTTCCAAATTCGTGCTTTTCTACATGGACAAGTAGGTAAAAAATTTTTTATTTCATATCGGATTATTATAAACACGTAGATAAAAATAATGCCTATTTTGAAAATGACGTCACTTTCACGTCATCATGGCGATCATATTCAATTTTTTTACATTTTCTCGTAGAGCTTGACCTAAAGATATATTGTGGTAAAATGCAGCCCTAGCCTTAGGGATAGCAAAAATATATTGGGGAGGCACTTTCCGCCCCCACACCCCAAGCTGTGGTACACCCCAAATCGCTCAGGCCAGATACGGTTAATACTCTTACGGACATGTCTTTCATGTCAATTACTCTAGTATCGCACGAAATAAACTGTGAAGTTTATTTTAAGTACTGATTCGACATAAAATGTGGAGAAACGGACCTCTGCCTAATTTCAGCGAAAAGTCACCACGTGGCTGCCTATCTGATATTAAAATCAAATATATTAAAAACTGTATTATACCACTTTGCTAGTGGGTCCCACGTTAACCAGATGTCGGCAATAACGTAGGATTTATTTTCTGCCTGTATGGATTGAGCTATAATGTTTTCAACCTAAGTGTGACCAAAATGAGTGTTTGGAATAATCATAACCTCAGACTGCATCATTCTTACTGTAGTACTATCGGTGGGGAATGCACTGCAGTATTGTCTTTAGTAGGTTATCACCCACTACATATCCGTGGCAGTGGATGGTCAATTCAACATCGTCATATGAAGAAATTCTGATACATTGTTATCAAAGCATCAAATACATTATTGCTCCACTGAATCACTATGGTGTGATAGACCGAAATGATGTCGTTGGGTCAGACAGACTGGCGTTTTATATAAATGGGTCTTTGAAGTTCTCAGTTTTCGTGAGAGGGGATGTGGATTAGTCGGTTAGAGCGTAATAGCGTTGTTTGGCCTGATGTCATAGGCGACGTAGGATCGATTCACATCAGATCACTAGGATAGTATAAAAAATAACCTAAGGGAGCCGCATCCAGATTTAAACTTGTGAAACTACATCATAGATCCATATGTATAGAAGGAACACCGAGACAATCCAGACACCGCCCTGCATATATATGCATATAATCATAGTTGTTTACGCGTATGCCTATCACCAATGAGTGTTTCGTGCTTCTTTGGTCCGTATAAACTCCCGTGATGTCTTGTCCCGAGAGACATAAGGCATATACTGTATGCATTAGAAGCACTTGTATCCTATGGACAATTGATATTTTGCCTCCATCATCTGTGTAAGCTTAACACGTTATCAAATTCAGATTCCGTGTATTATGATGATCTGGCCCAAGGCTATATATTGCAAAGCTATGTTTTATTAATCGTTTTTTTTTTTGAATGATCTCCCAAAATATAAATAGCATATTACGTAGAATTAAAGCGTTTTACCTTTGCTCGAGAACGGATGCTGGGATCTGTAAAAGAGCACTACACCTAAGATAGAAGAGACAAAGCGTAATTTCAGGGGAACTGTCTCTTTGTGGATCTCAAAATTAGTAAAAGCAACAGTTCGATTGGTAGGGAATTATTGGAACAATATCGTCAGATATTTCAAGCGTAGACGTGTACATGTCTGTTATTCTGCTGGTGTAAAATTTCGCCGGAAGAACAAGTTAGGGTTAAACTACAGCAACTTGGATCTTGATGTAAGATTATCGTGTGCCAAACGTACTAGGATTCCGATAAGATTGAATTAATCCTGCACTGAAAAACCCCCATTACAAAACTGTTAACCAGTCTGGAAAATCCAACACTTATTTCTGTACTAATTAATTTACATCAATTTTAGTATCAAACGCGATGCATACGACTGTGGTTCCGTTATACATGTAATACATCTATCAATTATTACCCTTCTGGAAGAATGAAAGCTCAAATTTTATTGTCATCCACGAACAAAAGACGGATATATAAAATATTAACTCGATGATTTGTAGGATCTCCAGAGAACGTATATCATCATGGCCAACAAGGGATGGAAGGAGATAGAGAGTTTATGGATCTGTGAGCCTACTGAATGAATAAATCCTAATCAAGACAAACTCTGTTTACCGATCAATTATGAAGCATGTCTTTCCACTAAGACTCGTCTTGGCAATAAATGTCAACAACATCGAGGGTGGACTGGTCTGTCTAATTGTTTACTATTGCTGATCTGTACTCAGAGTATCCACTGAAAATAGTGGATATAGTCGTATACGTAAGACAAGACGCTCAACGAGAAGCCAACTTTTATAATGGATGGCTATAGTCAAATGATTTGTTATGAAGCATAAAAATTGTTTTCATCGATAATAGTTGCCTGCCTTAGTATTGAAAAGTTGTTCGCATGTTTGCTCAATTATTAGAGTTCCTCTCTTTATTGACCAGAATTATCTGATCAAAATGAATTTCAAAGTCATTTCAATTGAACGGGCTGGTCAACTTTTGGAACGCATTCTGTATTGATACTTAAGTGAAACAGCGAAGGCAAAAATCTATCGCGTTACGTTTCGTAACCAATGTCTGATTCCGCTTAACCCGGGGTTAGGACCCGTATGAACCCATGCACGTCACGCTCCTCATGGCGTTCATATGAATAGTCACAATCAAAGCGTGACTGAGATACATCATTCTCTAGATAACGTGACTGAGATACATCATTCTCTAGGTGACTTTGCAACGAATATCATGGATTAAGAATACTGATCAGCGATACGGATTTGATATGTACGGAACATCATGATGTCTTGCCGGCACTATTGAAAACTGTTGACCGCTTCTCTCTTGCAGGAAACCCGCGTATGTTTATATTATGATCGTATTTTTATATTTGGTTCTAATACTGTTATATGGAATATGGAATAGATCTTTGGGTTATGGATGCGGATATGTTATAATGAATAATGAATGACGGATCAAACGCTAGTAATCTAAAAATCTGCCATTTTCTCTCATCTCTCGATTGAAAAACGGTGCAGAGTGGACTGATCCCGAAACAATACTGAAAAAGGACTGACAGAACCTTGCTTTATACGTTCTCTTGTGATTTAATATTTGAATCCTTGATTCTTTCGCGATTCGTCTGTGTTTGTACGACGCCCAGAGAGAGACAAACATTGTTTCTTTCCTTCGTCGCAAGAGAATCGTGATGCATGATACAGGACACGGGCTTCAGAGTTTGTAGCTGTACGCAGTTATTTTGCTCGGGCATTATAGTTATATTTTGCTCGGGCATTATAGTTATAGTGTTCATCAAACTAATTGTGAATCTGTCTGTGGAAACACCATAACCCTTAAAATGTGAAATGACGGGGAGACGGGGTGAACATAGATCACGAGGTACATGTATTGATTGAT
>JAVTVY010048976.1:0-22507 GCA_036873755.1 Hanleya hanleyi | reverse complement strand
AGTACTGATGTCGGGTTTACTTGCATCAGAGGAGTTTATTAGTCCCATATTTGGGAAGAATGGTGGTGTTCGCTTGACATAGGGAATCGTCCTCAAGCTGTTCGGCCAAACTTTCACTTTTATCAAAGGGATATGAAATGGACCATTTTGTACAGCCTTCATGCTGAATTATAAGACCCGAAATAATGAAGGACTGCAGATGCACGAACACGGATTTATGGCTCACTAAAGTTGGTAAGTTGGCTTATTTTCGTATATTTAGGCACTTTTCGGTGCGGATTTTCTCTTGTTACAAAAATAGGACACCTTTAACCAAACCAATTTTAGCTATTTTGACCAACAAATAAGTCTAAATATGATTTTGGTTAAAGGTGTCATAATTTTGCAACGAGAATTTTGGAGAGAAAATGTCGACTGTAAATGCACCGAAAAGTGTAAAATACGGCAGGTTTGAACCACTGTAAGTCTGGTTGTGTTTGTCTGTAGGTCTTGAATATTCTTTATCTTTATCTATTCAAATGGTCAATTTGGTGCTTTTTAGACAAAAATTAGCCCCACCAGCTGTGTGTATCAAAAACGCATTGAGGACGATTCCCTATCTAAAGTGAAGATCATCTTTGTGATCTTGCACTATATATGAATCATAACTTTTGTTGTAAGGTAGCTTACCAAAGATTGAAAAATATTCAAAAATATTAAAATTCATATTCGTAATAATAATTCATAAAGTGCCATATAGTTATAGAACAACCTCAAGAATATGTGTGTAAAGTTTGTGTATCCTGTAATTTTTGTATGGCTCCGTAAAGGACCATCGCCGATATTGGACAGATCCACATTTGTTTGACACACCGTGTACGTTGCTGTCCTCTCACCGTGACGGGAAAACCACAGTTATAATCATCCAGTCTCAGCCAATGTTCACTAAATTTGCATTTTTCCGGCATCGGCAAAATTAGCCCAAAGCTAAATTCCAAACCAACGAACAATGGCGACTGCAATTTGACCAGTTCAAATGGCGACTGTTCTGATACGTAAATTAGTACAGATGTCAAGAGCGTGAGCCAATCAGCTGTCGACATTATGACCTCGACCAATACACGTCACAGAATATGAATATTAATTCAGCGGGAAACAGTCACGAGTTTAGTTCAACCAATGGACTACACAAAATATGTAAATGAGCTGTCTGACCTCGTTCCAATCTGGCGAAGGGTCACCAGCAAACACGTTTCACGGCTGTTTGGATTTTTATTCCGCAATAAATTTCGCTGAACTTCAGAGAATAACTTAGCTTTTTCCACTCATTTTCCCCGGACTCTGTACATATATTTCCTCTGACTTTCCATGTCCTTTCAACGAAATTCCATTACTCTTAGCGCCTGGAATTGCATGGCTTGTGCGAGGCCTGTTGTGAATGCTGTAAGGGGCATCAAATGAGAACAGTCTCCGGGCAGGAGATCAAAACTACACATGTGCAGAAGAAAAAAGAAAAACTGAAAAGTGATACTAATGTAGGGTTTACCCTTGGTAAACCCGACAAAAACTGTATCATAAATAACAACATCGTATGTGCTGGAGTCCCGGGTAAAAGTTTCATAATGAGGCAAAACAATCGCATATTTTCAGAGTATTGATTAAAAAATTCCCTGGGTGAGTTATAATTGTGAAAAAAAAATGAAAAAGTTTAGCTATCGAAATTCAATCAGATGAAATGCTTCATAAAGTACTCAGCGCTAATCGGATTAAACTCCCTGCATTTGAGTAGCTGGTGGTGTCCCACTACGGTGTGCACCAGTGATCCATAGTTCATCCTGATGGCCGGTCGGCTTTATCGTTGATCACTGCCTCGATTTTTTTTCCTTTTTTCCGTATACACTTCAGACAGGTTGTGCATTTTTCTGTTTCTAATATGATATACCAATCCGATTCTTCTGAATATTTAAAACGACATTATATACATTTCGAACCACTCATTTAAAATAAAATCTCATATTGAGTTGCTTATGTAAAATAAAACACTGTAATGCAATAAAGTAATTTCTGGGACTTATAGATTGCAGGCTTGAGCCTTTCCGAAATAAAACATAAATGTCATTAGGAATCTAGAAAGAAGAACATTTCTCAGAAATAATGTCGGTTTAATTAAGAATTATTCGCTGTCAAGAACTCGAATGATAATGTGTTCACATATAAGAAATCATCGAATAATTACCTTTCGAAACATATTTAGCAATGATATGTTTAATTTTATCAAACAATATCTAAAGAGATGTCGAAGACGGCCATGAATCATTAACTTTATTAAACTGGCGAGCTCACAGCCTTGTTTTATGGCCAGTTGTCATACACCGACTAAGTCTTAATATGTACCCACAGGAGAAAGAGTGGACACATTTCTAGCAAGAACCAAATGGGCAGTCAAAAACCAGATCACACTGTGATTTTATAGGTGAAATGCAAAGCTTTTGATATTTTACTTTTTATATTCCTTATGGAGGACATTAATAATGGAACTATCACCGAACCTACTTCGTTTGGCTTTAATGGAAGTATTTTGTCTCCTAGTAGCTTTAGAAAAGTGTTACAAAGTTGGTATCTCAAGTCCGGTTTATTTCAGAAATGAAATTTAAATCGTTTATCTGCGTTTATCTATATTGTGACGCCACAACAGACCACCTGATCGGACCTCAATACTTGTGACTTTCAGTCTGTGAACGGCTGGTCAAGGAAAGTTAAGCGATGACGGTTTGCAAAGCAGAATTTAGCTGGGCTTGGTGTACCAACTTTTAAGAACCTGGAGCAGACAAAATACTTGCAATTAAACCAAACAATGTACATACATCGATATTCCTATCATTATTCAACCTATATCAAATATTAAAAAAGAATTTAATAACCTTTGCTTTTCACCTTTAAATAACAGCATGCGTACTTTTTACGAGGTTTATGTACATGTTTATTGGTCTTCGCAAAATGCAGGGGTCAGATTATAGCTGTAGGTATAACGGAACTAAAAAATCGTAGGTGACCGTGCGCA
Source organism: Hanleya hanleyi (assembly GCA_036873755.1). Taxonomy (NCBI): domain Eukaryota; kingdom Metazoa; phylum Mollusca; class Polyplacophora; order Lepidopleurida; family Hanleyidae; genus Hanleya; species Hanleya hanleyi. Next base: position 19,467 of record JAVTVY010048976.1, on the reverse strand, counting down.
CAAGTTACATACAGATATTAGGATAAAAGCATAACCTGGTTTGGGATTGGTCAATAAGTGGAGACCGGTCTGCCAGTTGGAAAACAGGGGATAAATTCGTAAATGATATTTGAAAATGTCACAAACCTCAAGTCTCTATTTTCAAAGTTCTGTTGATATTTCTCCAAGCCCTTTTTCGATTATCATTTTGTACGGAATTGTTTAAAGATGGCCGCGCCATGGAGAATTTGCGTTTCTCAAATATTTGCTGGTCAACAATATCGTCCGATTCCATTTATGCTATGACACATAGTCAGGGTTTAACTATGATATGGATTCATTGCTGGCTTGGCTGGGTTATTGGTATTTAACCCGCATGGAGATAATAATATTTAATTCCTTTTAACCTACAGGAAAATTTGCGCTTATTCGGGCTGTCTCAGATGAACGGAAGTGTGTCTTTCAAGCCCAAATTGTTCATCTAAAATTCTAAACTTCCGGTTTAAAAAAAAGCATCTAACAACAACAACAGCGCGGAAACGTCTTTGCACCTACTGCCCTCTAGTCTCGCGAGACTTTTACGAGAAAAGAAATTAATACAGCCTCCTTTTCAATCATGCCTTCCAGTTGCTGAGATAGCCTGACAGCGAACGCTTCATAAGAGGGATATCATGAATACATTTTGACAGGTGACGTATCAGTCTCTAAGGCGTCGGGACTTCATACTTACAGGTGAGTGCTTCAGTTCAGGCCACAAAATTTTGCGCGAACGATCGTTCAGTTCACCTGAGGTTACTCAAAACGAATTAAGCAGGAAGGTTTTTTCGTTCGCGTCAAAATGAATCGTATGTTGCCGTCGTCAAGTCACTTTATTAAATAAATTATCTTTTTTGCCGCTGTCAAAACTGCAAAGTATGAATGTCAATACAGTGGATTAAATGTTGGATCACATTATCGCGATCGACATCTCGGCCATGATGCATGGCAGGGGATATTCTAATAACTTACGTCATTCATTCACTCACTTTCATTATCGTTCGTTTACTTCCGGGTGTGCGCAAAGGCCAACTGCGCAAAGTTTGGGCGGAAGCAGCATGTTTATCATGGCGAAATTTTCAGTAAACATCGTGTGTTGAACAAGGCTCTATGTTTGTAGTTTTGTTCGTAATAAATACAGTATTTGATCAATTGATTGCTGTGAATCTTTTCAATTCATAGGTGTCAATAAATTTTTAAAGCAATAGTTGTCATATTACCACAATCAAGGCAGATTATAGACGGAACATAAGAAGCGAATCTTTTATCTCTCGCGGCTGGAGACCAGTCGTCATAGACGCATGCCCTGTCGAAGAAGCTGTATCTCTCACCTAATATATAATCCGTCCAATATAGATTAACCACCATGGGCCACGACAGAAAGGGGGAACTCAAGCGATGAAACTAGGTCAGTTCTGATTATAGGCCTACACTCACATTTCTCCTGAAGATGACAAATATTACTTGTCGAAATATTGAGACTGTCAATATGCGTTTGTTAACTATATTTTGAGTGACTTTGCTGATGCATTAGGCCTACACTCATTGTTCCGAATTTGTAGGCTTCACACCATCGTCTACCTTTTACTCAAGAAATAAAGATTAAATTATATATTTTTTTTTGCAAAACAGTACAAAAGTTGGCCAGACTTTTAAGCTGTTTATCTTTCATCATATTACAGAAGACAAGCAGAAAGTAGAAAATCGAAATGGAGGAAAGCTCCTATAACGTTACCATGACCGAATACCGAGAAATCCTCTTAAATATAAAAGTCTGTATTCTCGGTAGCTGAGAATAACTATTTTTCTCCAGAGTATCTACTTTACAGATACTTTTTTATTTTATTTTGTGGGGTATAGAAAGCCACATATTCATAAATACAGTCGTTGTCCTTGTTTGACCGCACATACAATGTATCTGTTCAGTTCAAGTTCATTTATTCCAACCTAGGTACCGATCTTAGTTCTTGTTAGTGAGTGTTGTCTGGAAGATGTTTCCAGGGTGGCAATGCTTGTCCTATCCATTCCCAATACCTCGTAATAAATATATGTGGCAAGGGTATCTATTTTCCAGAAAATACTAAACCTTTTTTGTCTTTCCCGGTATATATAAAAACCAACTTATTTACAAAAAACGAGCATCTGTCCGTCTTTTAACACGCAAATCTTTCAGCACATCTGTGGATCATCAGCAATTGATAACTGTTCTGTTGTTCTTAGTTCTCATTGGCGACTGTTAAATGTATCTGTCAGGATGGCATTACCTGTGACGAGTCTGGGGAGTAAAGATGCGACTCTTCTGCTCATATATTGTGTATTAAATAAATAATGCAATCCTACATGTACTATAATATCTGTACCTGTCTAAAAATTTTGGGTGGCCTTTCGAAGTCCATGAGTTCTAGTGATTCTACTGATGTTACTGCACGTGTCTTGCACGATAAATACCCAAAGGTCAGTATACAGCAAAGAGTGTACCATAGAGTTCGTAGGGGCAAAAGTATATTATCCAATCTCATTCCTGAGTCAATTCTTGATCAGGAATAGTAATAAAGAATCTGTTGTCAGCTAACGATAATTAATTTATTATCAACAAGTTTGCAACAAATATCAACACCAGGATTCTGCAGCTTTGCCGTACACAACAAATAGGTCAACATAGAGGTTTCCCAAACGTATTTATAGTTGTATTGATCAATAAAGGGATTCCCCTATAGGATTCCCTGCTCACGTCAGTTCATATACCGTACAACCGTTCCCAGTCCCTGTTCTACTTGATTCCGGAAATAAAGATATTAAAAACGTCTCTGGGACAATTAGGTTCTGCATAAATAATAAATATAGCCGATTAGAAGATAATTATGACGAATTAATTCATAGAATCACAGCTGACTTGACGAGGTGACCTCTTCGACGATTGCCCCAATTCTGACCACGTTATGGTATATCCCAGTCTAAAAATAGGTTTCAAAGTGGGACGCCGCCTCGTTTTCACAATAGAATGAATAATGCATTATGGGAACAACATGGCTGATACACGACAGAATGACTGATTTTCGTTGATAAACAAATGTGATTCAGCCCATAACAAACACTACGAGACCGAAATGACTAAGTAAGACTGAAGCTTATAACAAATACAGACTATGAAATTAGTTGTCGAGGAAAGATAGCCGAATAAATGTATGTATACAATGTGACTATGCCTTAACAACGTGGCAACGGAATGCACACGCTGCTACGTAACAAAAGATGTGATAGTACCCCCCTCCAAGATTGGATCCCCCGGAATCGATAAAAAAAATTAACAATACATATATCTCGTTAAAAACATTTACCCTCTTTCACAGTCATAGAAACAATTATGATAACATTAATAACCATGAAAACAATTCAGCCCTAGATCAATTGTGATAACAGTCCTAAGTAATCAACAGTAGTTATAAATCAGCAGAAGAACTCCTCAGTTGTAACTCTAGATCTTAATTTTCCTTCAACAAAGTTCTCCCCTATTGTCACCATTTTCAACCCGTCCTTCTCAAATACACTCTCCGACCGTATCCTCTTTACTACATTCTCCTCTTTCCAAATTGCTCCTCAATAATTGTTTTTCTCTTCAACTTATCCTCCTTTCCTTTCTTCTCCTTTCTCTGTTCTCCCTGTCTTCTTTCTTCCTACTTTTCCTTCTCAGCCACTTCCCTCCTCACCACACATTCTTCCTGCACGTCTTCCTCTTCTTCCTCTGATGACTCCCACTCCATGTCCTCTCTCTGCTGCGGAATACTGTCCAACTTGATATTTTTCCCTTTTGACCCACTGTGTTTAACCACAGGCAATCTTGATATCTGTTTCTCTCTCTCTCCTCCCCTTCCAATTCAAGCAACACCCACATCCAAATCTGTTAACTCCTCGCCCTCACTTTCCTTCTCTTCGTGTTCTTGCGAACGTTCATGATCACCATTTGTCTCACTATTCTCCCTTTCATCTGTTCTCTCAACTCTTCCTCTGTCATTCAATATCTTCTCTTGTGCACCCTCTTTTCTTCTTTCATCCTCACCATTCTCCCTTCTCTCTCCACTTCTTCCTCTACTGTCATGCCTCCCTCCATTTCTTCTTTCACCACTTCTTTCTCTCCGTTCTCTACTTCTTCCTCTACTGTCATCACGCCTCTCTCCATCTCTTCTTTCACCATTCCTTTCTCTTCGTTCTCTACTTCATCCTCTACTGACATCATGCCTCTCTCCATCTCCTCTTTCACCACTCCTTTCTCTTCGTTCTCTTCTTCTCTCATAACTATCACTTCTTCTCCAGCTTCTGTCCCTAGTGTATTTTCTCGCTCTCCTCTCCCTACTCCTGCTTCTTTCCCTTTCTCTACATTCACTGCCATCCCATTCAAATAAAACGGTTCTCTCTTCATGCCTCCTGGACTTGTGGCCAGCTAAGTCTGCTTTCCGCGTATAGCTAATATGGCATATATCACACTTAAAACGAATCATGTCATGTGTCACCCGCCGATGCCGAACCAGAATCCCTAGAATAAAATAGAAATCAACAAACAATGCTAAAATACAGCCATAAGTTATTCTTCAACTTGACAATGCTGTAGTGTTCATTGGGAGCTCAAGAGCGTTCCACGGCACTCTTCACATTATCGTTATCCGCCACCCCCATCCCTGCGGACGATTCCCTTTGAATGGCTTCAATTTATCAAAATGTACGACCCTTGCATTCGCTCTAGGACTCCTGCGGATTCGGTAGGTTACGCGCCCTATCTGATTCATTATTTCAAATGGACCCTCCCATCGAACGTGTAAGCTTTGAGCTACGCCTTTCTTCCTTCTTTGAGTTAAACACCACACCAAATCTCCTGGATGATACTCTTTTCGGGTAGTTCCACGATCGTAATATTTTTTCTGTGTCTCGGCACTTTGTTTCAGGTGTAGACTTGCTCTCTCCCAAGCGTCCCGACCTTTCCTCCGAATTCGCTCCACAAACTCCAACTGACTCTGTTCTTCATCCTTAGGTCCTTCTACCATAAGATCCAGAGGTACTGTTATGTTATGTCCCATCATGAGCATATTTGGGGTTTCACCTGTTGATTGCTGTATCGTACTACGATATGCCATTAAGGCGTATGGTGTATATTCATCCAAATCCCGTTGATGACAATCCGGATCAATGAGCTTTGCTATCATGTCAATTAGAGTTTTATTAAATCGTTCAATCAGGCCATCTGATTTCGGATTATACGGAATTGTTCTGGTTTTGGACATTTCGAGCATTTGATACATTTCGGAAAACACATTTGCTTCAAATGTACGACCTTGATCTGAATGAATTTCCATGGGCACCCAAAACCGACACACGACTTCCTCAACCAACTTCCTAGACACAGTTTCTGCCTCCTGATTTGGTAGTACAAAAGCCTCCATCCATTTTGTAAAATAGTCCCCAACTACAATAATTGCTTTTTTACCTCGATTAGTCACGGGAAGTGGACGTATTAAATCCACTGCTATTCTCTCCATTGGGGCTCCTGTGACATATTGTTTCAAAGGTGCTCGCAACATTCTCTGTGGGTTACGTTTCGCTTCGCATGTGATGCACATTTTGCAAAATACTCGTACATCAACGGTTTGCACAAACAAAAGATATCTGTCTTATTCTTGCCAACGTTTTGGCCTAACCCAAATGACTTGCTCCATAACAATAGTTTTTAATTTGTTTGGAAGTATTGTCAAACAGGTAGTTTCTCTGCCGTCTTCACGTTGCCTTCCCCAGTAAAGCACTCCATTCTTTAAGTCCAACTGATCCCATTTACTCCAGTAATACTTCATAGCAAGTGAAGAAGAAGATAAATCTTCCCACTTTGGGATTTCTTGTTTCTTCTTGTATTCTATCAGTGCACAAATATCAGGATCATCCATTTGTGCTTCTCTCACCATTTCGGAAGTCCGGTCCGGCACAAAAACTAAAGAGCTTACATATTCGTCTAACTTGATGACATCCTGTGTCTTCATATTTGGGACTTCTCTTCCTTCCATCCGCATTGATTACAAGGAATACGCGAGAGGCCATCTGCATTTGAATGTTTCTTCCCTGGTCTGTGTTCGATAGTGAAATTCTATTCATTCAACACCTCGATCCATCTCGCCAACTGACCGTCAGGATTCTTAAATGATGTTTTTTTCAACCGCTGAAATGCCTCCTCACAGGTCTCATTCCAATAAAATTTCACCCCCTTTTCCATTAACTTGTACGAAAGCCAATAGCAATGGCCACAAAGCCTTTAATAAACCTCCTGTAGTAGGACGCTAGTCCCAAGAAACTTCTGACTTAAGTCACATTAGAGGGAGTGACCCATTCTTCGATACACCCAATCTTTATCGGATCAGTCGATACCCCTTCTTCCGAGACCACATGCCCCAAGTAAGTGACCTCTTTACGGAAAAGATGACACTTACTCGGCTTGAGTTTGAGCTTGGCTTGCCTCAATCTATCAAAGACATCTCTTAATCTCTGAACGGCTTCGATGAATGTGCGACCCATAACAATAACATCATCCAAGTATACGAGTTTTCCAGTGCATGCCTGCTAATATCCGCTCCATCAACCGCTCAAAGCTTGATGGGGTATTACAGAACCCAAACGGTATAACGCGCCACTGGTATAACCCCCTCGAACGGCAAATGGCGATTTCTCTTTAGCTGTATGGTCTAACTCCAGCTGCCAGTATCCGCTGGCCAAATCCAGTGTAGTAAACCAACTGGAGCCGGACAAAGCATCGATGCTGTCGTCAATTCTTGGAATTGGATAAGCATATTTTATTGTCGCTGGATTGAGCTTAAGATAATCTACACAGAATCGTGTTGTACCGTCTTTCTTCTTCACGAGTACGATTGGTGAAGCCCAAGGACTGGAAGACTCTTCGATTACTCCTTTCTGCAACATCTCCTTCACTTGAGTGGAGTGAAGGAGATCTGCTTCCTCTGCTTCCTCCTGTTGTCCAGTAGACAATCGACGATATCTCTGCTTTATTGGTGGTGCATCGCCCGTATTAACTGTATGTTTCATCACATTAGTTCTGCCGAGATCAAGTGAATTGATGGAGAAAATATCCTGATACTCCAACAGTAACTTTTTCACAACTTTTTCCATGATCAGTAATCTCTTCAGAGATTTCTTGTGCGTCAATTCCACGCACAACTCCAGCTGTAGTACCTCTGTGGATGATAACGGGCAAATCCCCGTGATCACAGATCCGTACAGGAACGGTATCGCCTGATACATCCACTACAGCTCTAGCCGTTATCAAACAAAACAGACTGTTCAAAGGGTTCAATAATCCCGACCGCAGTCTTACGCTGGCTGGTGTCCAACTGAACCGACATCACTTTTTCATGACCTGCCCGAACAACTACCGTCTCTCTAGCAGAAAGACGACAGCAGAAATTATCCATATCTGCTCCATGACATGAACCAACTCTGTTTGCATGACGCAATTCCATTTTCTCCAAATCCACAGTAGCTCCAGTACCGAGGAGAAAATCCATCCCTATAATCCCAGGATAATTTATATTAGCCCCTCCCACATCAATAGTAATTCCCAAGTTGCCCACATCAACTTGCGTTCTCATTACTCCATGAACCACCAAGGGAGTCCCATCAGCCTGCTTGACCGTTCCATTGAAAGGTCGCAAACCAGGTTGCTTTTCAGGGTTTATTCGATGATATTGATTCAGTATAAAAACAGTTTCCGATGACCCTGTGTCTATCAGGAAACTAAACTGTATATCAGTAATTGTGCCTTGTGCATACAGCCCCCCTTTGCTATTTAGCAAAGGCTCAGGTACATTTGTATATCCTTCTAAATGTGACCATCGTAGATGTTCAGGACTCCCAGGAGTGGCATTTACTCAACCCTGAACATCAGATTCTTTTAACTTCTGGGCCTCTAATTTTGACTTGACCAACCCCTGGCCCTTGGAACTCTTCTTTATTCGTTTCCCAACTGTTCAGATTCTTTGATTTCGGGACAATTTCTCTTAATGTTTCCTTTCCTATGACATTGATAACAAACAACTGTGGTCCTAGCTTGATTGACCTGCTTCTTTAGAGGATTCTGCATTTCACTTAGTTGTTGTTTAATTGACATTACTTCTTGCTAATAAACCTTGGAGAAATCACCACCCGTTTCGATTGCTCGACTCTGCCTAAGAAACACTTTATGTGATTGTACTTACCTCAGCCGTTCAGACTCCATATAAGAATCTACTTCTAGTGCCATCCGAATCGCTGCATCAAGAGATTGGGGGTGCGCTTGCGAGATCTCAAAGCGAATTTCTTTGTCCCGTATTGCATCCACAAAATGTGGGCGAGCCAGTCTGTCCTGAGATTCTCTGCTCATTTCTGGATATGCCAGTCCTGTTAATCTTCGTATGGCTTGACCCAGCTCTTGCAATGATTCATTTGGCTTTCTCAGTCGATTCCTCAGCTCCGCAAGATGAACTTCTGCTCTCTTTCCTGCTCCAAATCTCTGACCTAAATGATGCTGCAATTCTGTGTAATCATTTTCATGTACCAGCGAGTTTAAAATCTGCTGTGCTGAACCCTTCAGACAAGTTGCCAGATAAAAATCCCAGTTATTTATCTTGGCACAGGACTCAAAATGAGCTTTATAGTCCTGCCATGGTACACTGACATCAAATCGGTCTGGCATAAAACAAGGTTTGTAAAACTTCCGTGTTTGCGAATGTTTGTCATTATCCACATATTCTACATCCAGTGGTTCACAACGCTGCCTTGGAACTTCTGAATTAAATCGAAATTCCGGATTCGTTCTCGTCCACGAGTTAGACTTTGGATTCTTCCTGGATTCCGACCAAACCTGATTTTCTGAATTTCCCCTCCTTCATGAAAGAGAATCAGGAATTTCTCGAGATAATGGGTCTTTGAATCTTGAATCACCCCTGTCTTGCTGAAAATTCAAACCTTTTGCCTCAACAAATTGCGCAGCATCCCTTTGATAATCACCAATGTACAACTTTCTAGCATCTAGAACTTCAAATCGGAAATCCTGGAGTCCAATTCCTGAATCCTGGATTCCATTTCCTAGATATTTGAAGATGATCCTTGGATCCTGAACTTCATCACGAGAATCAAAAGATTCCATTTGTGATTTCTGATATCCATTCACTGAATCTTGAATTACCTTTTGGTTATCCGGAAGTACGATCAGCTTATCCTGGATTTGATCAGTACGATCAGCTTATCCTGGATTTGATCTGATAATTGGATCCTGGTATCCTGTAGTCCATTCCGGGAATCCTGGATTTGATCTGATAATTGAATCCTGGAATCCTGTAGTCCATTCCGGGAATCTTTGATTTGATTTCTTTGATATGAGAATGTCATCCTAGCATCTCGTCCTCCAGTATGGGTATCATGGAATGCAATCCGAGAATCCTGGATTCGACTCCTTTGATCCTGGAATCTTATTCCGGAATCCTGGAGTTCATTTCGACACTCCTTGAGTTTAATCTGGGAATCCTTGATTCGATCCTGTTGATCCGAGAGTCTAATCCTGGAATTCTCTGCAACTCATGGAGTTTAATCCGAGAATCCTGGATTCGATCCTGTTGATCCGGGAGTCCAATTCTGGAACTATGGAATCTATTCGGGTACTCATGGAGTTCAATCCGGGAATCCTGGATTCGGTTTTTTCGATATTGGAATCTGATTCCGGAATCCTGAAGTCCATTCCGACACTCTTGGAGTTTAATCCGGGAATCCTGGATTCGATCCTGTTGATGCGGGAGTCCAATTCTGGAATCCTGGAATCCATTCCGGTACTCATGGAGTACAATCCGGGAATCCTTGATTCGATTTCTTTGATCTTGGATTCTAATTCCGGAATCCTGAATTCTGATTCCGGAAACCTGGAGTCCATTCCGACACTCCTGGAGTTCAGTCTGGGAATCCTGTATACGACCCCTTCCATCCTGGATGGCGATACCGGAATCTATGTCAGTTCTTGCTTATCACCTTGTGTTCTTGCTTTCCCTGACTTTCATTCCTTGAGGGTTCTCCATTAAACTCTAATGTTGGATTCCTGGAATCCTGGACTGCAATCCGGGACTCACGGGTCAAAATTCGGGAATCAGATTTTTGCATTGCTACTGGGGTTGTAATTAATGTAGTAGTATATATTGTATCCCCGGTGTTATTTTGTTCATTGACTGAATTCAATTCCTCTGTGGGTAAATCTGTATCAATCGTCTGTACCGTCTGAATGGAATATTTGGGGTGAAATGATACTTCTAGCTAGTCTACATCACTCAGACATTAAACTATTATTCCTTTTAATTTGACTAGATGAGATGTCCAAAAACCTCTGCCACCAATGTAATAAACTTTGCCCAAATGTTGATGTACATGTAGTTGTTGTTGTTGTTGTTGTTGTTGTTGTTGTAACTGTTCAATTATGATTCTACTGATGTTACTGCACGTATCTTGCACGATAAATATCCAAAGACCAGTATACAGTAATGAGTGTACCATAGAACGCTCCCGTGAGTTCATAGGGACAAAAGTATACTATCCAATCTCATTCCTGAGTCAATTCTTGATCAGGAATAGTAATAAAGAGTCTGTTGTCAGTTACCGATAATACATTTTTTATCATCAAGTTTGCAACAAATGTCAACACCAGGTTTCTGTAGCTTTGCCATCCAGAACAAATAGGTCAACATAGAGGTTTCCCAAAGGTATTTATAGTTATGTTCATCAATAAAGTGATTCCCCTGTAGGATTCCCTTCTCACGTCAGTTCATATACCGTATAAACGTTCCCAGTCCCTGTTCTACTTGATTTCCGAAATAAAGATATAAAAACGTCTCTGGAACAATTAGGTTCTGCATAAATAATAAAGAAAGCCGATTAGAAGATAATTATGACGAATTAATTCACAGAATCACAGCTGACCTGACGTGATGACCTCTTCGACGATTGCCTCAATTCTGACCACGTTATGGTATATTCCAGTCTAAAAATAGCTTTCAAAGTGGGACGCCGCCTCTTTTTCACAATAGAATGAATACTGCATTATGGGAACAACATGGCTGGGTACCTCCATGGGGTTTTAGGGCATTTTCAGTTTCTGCATGGTGATTGTCTGTCATGGCGGCTGGTTCGAAAACGAGCTGCTCATCATATGTTCAAATTCCCGATAAATCTGACAGAACGAATTAGTCTTTCCATCAAGGTAGGTCATTTGTTGAAACGAAATGTTGGGAATAGGGTTTTCTGGCGATGTGGCGGCCAAATTTACTACATAATAAGTAAGGAATTTTAATGGTGGCGTCTATCTAACCTACATTATGTAACACAAAACACAGTAGGATGAAGAGCAGATACCACGGTTGCTTTGATAACATGAGAATGAAAACTGGTTAGAGTTAAATTGGAGCATTGCCTGTTGACTGCAAATGTATACATCTTCAGGAGCAAGCCAATGTTTAGAGCGGTTAACTATATCAAGACTGTCCAAATATGTGAAATAATACAATCAGGTAGATGTAATTTATTTTACACTGGAAATATAGCAAGACAGATTGACTGAGACAAATATTAAGGAAAAAGTTTCCTAACATTATCTAAATAACTCAATAAAAGCAAGCTTGAATGAACACGGGCAAACTGTTACTGTGCAACCGTGGATGGTGATATATTACCAGAAAAATTCTGAGAAACTCGGAGTGCATATACCTGTAGCAACCCTTTAGACTGAGGATTATAGAAATACTCATAAGCCGAGCACTGAATGAACAAATACCATCTAGGGCAGCATTAACTACCAGCCACATAGTGAATAACTATATAAATGTAATAAGTAGAGCATGAGAATGATTCGTGGGCCTGTCAGGAAATTTGTATTTCATATCATATATGTATATTCATTTAAATAAAAGGAAACAGAAACTTCATCAGGGCACTGGAAGAGTTCACCTTCTAAAAATGAGTAATATCCTTGACTTGTCAGACATTGCCACACAAAACATTTAACTGTGAACCTGTTAAATTGTATGACAGAGAAAAACAATTGCAGATCCTCGGCTTTTGTTCATTGTCCTATTGGGGAAGGTTGGGTTTTAAGCATCGCTTTCCCAAGATGGATATAGGAAGAAAGTTGACATAAGAAAACCAAATTCATCCTGTGCAATTAATGCTGATCGTCAGGTCCATATGATGGATGAATAAAATAGTACATAATACATGATTTCACTTTTACCAGTATGTGTATGTGATTGAGCTCGACGGTAAAAGCCCCGAAAATCATAGTTAGGATAGGTAGTAGGTATGGATTCACAAGCATGGGGATGATAGGGTAATCACACCGTATTACAGATAGAACTGGAGGACTCTAGGTTGATTGATCATCCTGGAGTTGATGAAGAAGGAATGATGGATGATGTGCCGTTATCCCATGAAAGTACACCGGCGCAGAATTCCAAAACAGGAAAGGAGTGACAGGTCGGGGGAATGGGATCAAACTTCACCAGAACTTCCAAAAATCCAGAATCGTCAGTAGACCCAACATGACCTGTAATTAGACAGAAATTACGCAATATCCACATTCTGGGTACATGATTCAATTTCCGATTTCGTGAATTCCTAAATACAGGATTTAATAGTAAAGTCTAAATGACTACTTACACAGTGGTGATGCTGGGCATTTGAGAAACAGTCTCTATGTCCAGGCCATGAACCTTCTGTATTTAAAGCAATTCGGGTCAACCTCCCGTATTTACAACCAAAAGTGGCACTACTGTGAATGTGACAAATTGGTGTCAACATTAGTGCAGCAAATTGTGTCAACACTGTGACAAATTCTCCTCCCATAGAAAGACAATAAATGTCACTACTGTGACAAATCATGTCAAATATAAGGCCTTCGACAATATTATGTGAGCTTGCCTGGTAACAATGTTGAAATGGTTCACAAGAAAGTTTTTAATTTATTCAATTTTTCAGATATCCCTCTATGAATATGATTCACAAAATTATGATGAAACAAGAAATCACAACAATATTATAATCTAAATATTCCATACTGCTTGGAAGATTGTGGCCCCCAGCAAATAGCAAAATTAAGTAAATCAACTGGTAATGATTTTTGGAAAGATGCCTTTTTGGCTTGGTGTGAGTTTATGAAGAAACTTAAAATAACTAGCATTGATCAAGCAATGTCGCAGTCGATATGGTTTAATGATGACATAAAGGTTGGCTATAAACCAGTTTTCTATAAAAAGTGGTATCAAAGGGGTATACGTTTCGTAAATGACCTTTTCGATCAAAATGGTATATTCTATACACTGGAAGATTTAGAACAAATATATGAAATAAAAATAAATTTCTTGCAGTATTCTGGAATAAAGAATGCGGTAAAATTGTTTTTAGAACCATTTGGACCGGTTTACACGAAATTACCCTACCCTATAAGACCTTTCTTTATTGAAGTTTTAACGAAATATGATAAAGGGACGAAACCTTTTTTATGGAATACTGGTTACATCGAAATATAGAAAACCAACCAGCGAAAAGAAATGGGAGTCTGTTTTAAGTATCGACGACCCAGAATGCGCTAAAATACACACCTTGCCATTCAAATGTACAAAGGACGTAAGTCTGAGATGGTTTCAATATCGTCTGACCAACAGAATTTAACTACCAATTCCTTTCTGCATAAAGTACTGATAAAAGATTCTGATCTGTGTGATTTCTGCGGAAAGGAAAGGGAAACACTTAGTCATCAATTTTTTGCATGTCCTGTGGTGAAAGATTTTTGGCATAATTTTTCCCTTTGGATCTCCGAATACGTAGAAAGTATTAGAATTGTGAATGTAACCTGCAAACTGATTATATTCGGAGGTTTGTATAACGACAATGTATTTAACACAATTTTGCTGTTAGCAAAACGATATGTATATCAGAGTAAACTTAAAAAAGTGATGCCAAATATAAATACCATGAAGAAACTTTTAGCAAAATATTACGAAACTGAAAAGGTTAGCTACTTTATTGAGTGTAAATACGATGCCTTCCGTGACAGGTGGTCTAGATGGGTATTACTGCTACGATGAAAGTTTATCTTTTTCTATATTATCTACTTTGTAGTGTACTCACAAATACTCAAAACTAATTTGCTCCTCTTTGTTTGTCTTTAGAGAGAAAACAGGTGTGGAAACTCTTTCTACCAAATATACCTTCCGTTATCGAAAATCTTTAAAAAAAAAAAATAATCACCTGAATAAAAAATATATTAAAAAAGAAAAGAAATCACTACAATAGGGTCAACCAGTAGAATGTAATAGGGGGGTTCTGGACCAGGGAAGCCGGGGAAGCCGATGACGTCGTGACGTCATAAATAGGTCGAAGTCGCGCGGTGTTCGTCTATTGATAGTGTCACGAACATAGCCCAAGGGGGTTGTAGGTCAACGTCTGTTCACCGGACCGTGACAATAGCCCGAGGTGTTTGCGGTGTTTTATATCCGCTCAGCGGGCCGTGTCTATAGCTTTTTTGCGGTGTTATGGTCTATTTATGGAGCCATACTTATAGCCCGAAGGTGCGGTGTTCATCGTCTATATATCTACCTATAACCTCGAAGGTGCGGTGTTCACCGAACCATGACTATAGCGTGAGAAGTGTTCGCGGTGTTCTATATCCGTTCAGCGGTCCGTGTCTATAGTTAGCGATGGAGCGTGACTGATGAAAGCCCGCGGCTAATTCGGGAAGTTTGCGTATAGAACACGGTGATTACGTTCCGCACCACTCGACGTCTCATCTTACACATCTGGTAATCAATCAAACTAAGAATATACTCGTAGTCTATAGTTAGAAAAAAATATATATATAAAAGGACAATTCTGAAACAGGGAAGCCGGGAAGCCGATGAAGTAGATCGGTGGAGCGTGACTAATGAAAGCAGGCGGCGTTCCATATCTGTTCAGCGGACCATGTCTATAGCCGGAGGACATATATGGCATTGTTTGACTCTATTATAAAACGACACTACGTCTCGCACGAATGATTTTAATTATTACTGTCACTCATCT
Source organism: Hanleya hanleyi (assembly GCA_036873755.1). Lineage (NCBI taxonomy): Eukaryota > Metazoa > Mollusca > Polyplacophora > Lepidopleurida > Hanleyidae > Hanleya > Hanleya hanleyi. The sequence goes on along the minus strand of JAVTVY010048976.1, from coordinate 4,338 downwards.
TCCACACTGGTGATAAATTCCTCGCGGTGTTCTCGAATCATCTATTTGCCCTTTGAAGGTGACATCAGCTCTATTTTTAGACTCAACTAATGGTATATTTAAGGAGCTTGATAACATCTTTCTCTTAATATAAAATAGCTTGTGACAGCGTTGAAAAGACATACGTACATTAAGAGGATGAACTGAGGACTACCTTCAAACGATTATTATGGGTAAGCTTTTCAGCACATTTGGTTTTCCTCATAGGTTAAGAGCCTATTGCTAAACTTATACTGTGTGGAGTTTTTCCTTACATGGGTAGAGGACATTTCCTTATTTACATAGGTAGAGTATCCAAACGGACATCCTCCGCGGCTTAACCGTAAAGTTAATTCAATTTAAGGTGAACCGCTTTGTTGACTAAGATCTCTCACTCACCGGAACCGTGAAAAAGAGTCCAGTGGGGATACCAATTTCGACATACCCCCTGACGTCATAGCGAAGTCAGCCAACTAGGAGCGCGATTTATAACCTTATGATGCTTTTGATACTCAGTCATACAAGACGATGAATGATTTATAACATATCTAGGTGACATACCATACTAGTCCTCCAGACATACACATCATTATTATCAAGCGGACGATATATATATATGTAAGTCCAAACACGCTTAAACCTTTAATCATGATCAGGACGTGTATGACACCATTCTCAATGCGACCTAAGCAGTCAAGCGAAATACGACTAGATATATATTACAAAGGTATGTAAGGTATAATGAGTGTTACAAGGATACACTTCGTCACGCACGAGTGGTTGTAGCCCGAGGGCAACTGCAGCGATATTTAATATATACTTCGTCACGCACGATTGGTTGGTTCACTGAGACGGCTGTTTTCCCCGTAAACTTCATTAAGATATACTCGATAAATAGACAGAATCCGTAATTATACGCCTAAAGCCTAGAAATTTCGTTTCAGACCAAAACAATTTTTCGATTTTTTTTTTTTTTTTTTTTTTTTTGGACTTTGCCGATTTTCGTCGAATTTTCTATAAATTATCCATGGCGATATCTCGGGAACTAAGAATGATAGCGACTCGCGGCTTACGGCGTCGTATTCCTGTCGTATAGATGCGCGATAAATGTCCTATACAATTTTATCGCCCGACGGTAACTTTCGCCGCAATTAGACGATAATCGCTGTCACGTGATTTGACCATTTCTCGAGAAATAAGCGACATACGCGCACGCTGTTTACGGCGTTTTATTCCTGGTGTCGAGGTCTACCGTAAAGCTCCTATTCTAATTTATCGTATCTCTATAACTTTCGCCGCTATTCGGCGTCGAAAATTATTTCTTTGTAGCTTACCACGAATAGGTCCCTACAGCGTCATACCTTGTACCCGTGGGCACGTGTGATTGATCACCTTTCGCGGTGTTCACGAGTGCCTATCGAACCATACGAAAATATCTTATTTTAGAAACAATACTATAGTAGTAGAAGGAGGACGGGGGAGGATGTGTATGTGTGTGTATGTGTGTGTGTGTGTGTGTGTGTGTGTGGTGGAGTGCGTGTGTGTGTGTGTGTGATGGAGGAGGAGGAGGATGTGTGTGTGTGGTGGAGGTGGAGGACGAGGAGGGTGTGTGTGTGTGTCTGTTTGGGTGTGTGTGTATGTGTGTGTGTGTGTGTGTGTGTGTGTGTGTGTGTGCGGTCATATAAGGTCGTTTGTACACCATTAGCCTCAGTCTGTATCCATCATCTGACCGGGTACCATGTCGAGTACATGTACGTTTTGTGAGAAGACACTCTCTCGTCCCGATAGTATGCTCAGACATATTCGTCTAATGCATAGACAAGACACCACCGAATCCCGCTATACGTCCACCAAATGGAGTAGAGCATCCCTATACGATGACGGAGAGTGGCCCTATGGTATGTGGAAAGATATCCTGGGCGCTAGCGCATGAGGAACTCGTGAAAGAAGAAGGGCGACAACAACTGCCACCTCGTCCGACCCCAATTCATATTCCATCAACTCAAATGCAACGCATACCATCTCAAGATCCAGAGTGGTTCGCTAAAAGGAATGAACAAGTGGGAGAGGGATTATATACGAGGACAGCTGCACAGTGGTTCAAACTGAATGGAAATGATGACGAGTCCCAGCAGAGGCAGATGATCCATAGGAGCTGGAATGAAATGGAACGACGAAAGAGAAAATGCCCTTCAGATGACGAACTCATCCATCCTGGTGAAATAGATCAACCTACCCACTTGCGGAAACAGGTCAAATACAACGTGTGGAAAAACATGCTTGGTAAACCTATCGCAAGAGATTGTAAGATTGACATTGACGAGAGAAAACAGCGATATACAAGCCAAGGTTACGACGTGGATGAGTCTGGTGCAAATGCTATGGATGATTATATTCCAACTATGATGAAGACTTTACGTCAAAAATACTACAATCTGCTCGTGAACATACAAAAGCTACAAACTGATTATATTCATAACGAGATTTTGAAAACAACGAGGCGTCTGCAAACGATATACGACATAGACTACGAGGAAGCACTGAGACAGACGATTAAGATGCGGAAATGCTTATTCGATAAGTTGATTGATGACGGTGAGAGCGTAGACTCCGAGTAAAGACCCCAGTAGGAATATTTGTAGATAAACATTGAATGGAAGGCTAGATGTCGAAATGATACCCACAACAAAGGAGATGTATTTCATATAAGCAGTTTTCTCTCTTTATTTGTAAAGCAGTGCTATGAGTTGATGAATAAAGCTATTATTTGGCAATCTTCGTATTGCTTTGCCTCTATTTCATACTAGTCATATAATTCCTCCTCCTCTGTGTGTGGTGGTTGAGGAGGAGGAATTATATGACTAGTATGAAATAGATGTCTCAGTGCTTCCTCGTAGTCTATGTCGTATATCGTTTGCAGACGCCTCGTTGTTTTCAAAATCTCGTTATGAATATAATCAGTTTGTAGCTTTTGTATGTTCACGAGCAGATTGTAGTATTTTTGACGTAAAGTTTTCATCATAGTTGGAATATAATCATCCATAGCATTTGTATCAGACTCATCCTCGTCGTAACCTTGGCTTGTATATCGCTGTTTTCTCTCGTCAATGTTAATCTTACAATCTCTTGCGATAGGTTTACCAAACATGTTTTTCCACACGTTATATTTGACCTGTTTCCGCAAGTGGGTAGGTTGATCTATTCCACCAGGATGGATGAGTTCTTCATCTGAAGGGCATCTTCTCTTCGTTCCATTTCATTCCCGCTCCTATGGATCATCTGCCTCTGCTGGGACTCATCATTTCCATTCAGTTTGAACCACTGTGCAGCTGTCCTCGTATATAATCCCTCTCCCACTTGTTCATTCCTCTTAGCGAACCATTCTGGATCGTGAGTTGATGGAATATGAATTGGGGTTGGACGAGGTGGCAGTTGTTGTCGCCCTTCTTCATTCACGAGTTCCTCATGCGCTAGCGCCCAGGATGTCTTTCCACATACCGTAGGGCCACTCTCCCTCATCGTATAGGGATGCTCTACTCCATTTGGTGGATGTATAGCGGGATTCGGTGGTGTCTCTTGTCTATGCATTAGACGAATATGTCTGAGCATACTATCGGGACGAGAGAGTGTCTTCTCACAAAACGTACATGTAGTCGACATGGTACCCGGTCAGATGATGGATACAGACTGAGGCTAATGGTGTACAAACGACCTTATATGACCGCACACACACACACACACACACACACACACATCCAAACAGACACACACACACACCCTCCTCCTCCTCCTCCACCTCCACCACACACACATCCTCCTCCACCACACACACACACACACACTCCACCACACACACACACACACACATACACATCCTCCCCCCCTCCTCCTTCTCCTACTACTATAGTATTGTTTTTAAAATAAGATATTTTCGTATGGTTCGATAGGCACTCGTGAACACCGCGAAAAGTGATCAATCACACGTGTCCACGGGTACAAGGTATGACGCTGTAGGGACCTATTCGTGGTAAGCTACAAAGAAATAATTTTCGACGCCGAATAGCGGCGAAAGTTATAGAGATACGATAAATTAGAATAGGAGCTTTACGGTAGACCTCGACACCAGGAATACAACGCCGTAAACAGCGTGCGCGTATGTCGCTTATTTCTCGAGAAATGGTCAAATCACGTGACACCGATTATCGTCTAATTGCGGCGAAAGTTACCGTCGGGCGATAAAATTGTATAGGGCCTTTATTGTGCATCTATACGAGAGGAATACGACGCCGTAAGCAGCGAGTCTCTATCCGTCTTAGTTCC
>JAVTVY010048975.1:0-24043 GCA_036873755.1 Hanleya hanleyi | reverse complement strand
AGGCCCACCACCGTTGTCGTGGATCCCACCGGGGATCGTAGTCGTGCGGGTACCGTTGCCGTGGTAAACGTGGTACTCGTCCCACTCTAGGTGTTAGCGTCGTGGTGTTGGTGGTGGTGGGTGTTATAGGTTGCCGTGGTTTTGCCCTGGTGGAAGATGATGCGGGTGGTTCGCTTCTGAGGGTAGGACTAGGCACGGGGGGATGCCGGGTGAAGTTCCGTAGAGGTGGAGTAGTAGGACTAGACCGCGTAGTGGGATGGGTTGTAGAACGTGGTGATCTGGTAATGTTCCGCAGCGTCGTAGGAGAGAGGATAGTGGTGGTGGTGGTGGTGGTGGTGGTGTTGTTGGGTGATTGCACTTGACGTTGGGGGACAGGACTTGGACGAATGGCGGGTAGGTTGAAACAGGATATTAGGTACGCCAAATCGTAGAAGACTCCTCCAAATAAGGTACCCGGAAGCACTAGTAGACACACGACGGTACCGACTTGTCCTTTTCGAGTGCGCAGCAGTAAGGGCAGATGTGCACTATCCATGGTACAACCCTACACTGAACGCTGTAGGCGATGTGAGGTAGAATTTATAGCCGTTTCATGTCACGGGCGGAGACTCAGGAATTAAACGAACTGGGCCAACCTTGCCATTTGACGAAATGATAGGGGATGCCACGTCGACGTTCCGTTTTCAAAATCTTTTCCACCGTGTAGTAGTCTTTCCGTGTTTTGACCACCGGTTGTAATTCTGCCTCGTAAAACGTGCCTTGCAGTGTTTCTCCTTGTAGATCTTCCAGTTGATAGACATGTGGGTGTCGAGGGTTATGGCGAACGATGACAAAGTGCTCGTCACTCCAGTTGGGCAAGTAAGTTTTCTCAAATTGCCCTTTCACTTTACTGATCCGTACCACATCCCCGCGTTTGTAACGGGGTGACGTGAGTGGACTGGATTCTATCGAGTACAGCGTACGGCGCACTTGATGTTCGTTGCGTTCCGTCACATCGAGGGGCGCTCGCTGGATACTGCGATGATAGGCTCGATTGTACCCTTGGACCAGTTGAGGTAGCACATCGATGTACCGTCGTGTGTTTTTGGCGGTAAAATACTTGTACATCCGTCGTTTGAAGGTTCGATTGAATCGTTTCACCACAGAGGCTTTGGTCTCGTTGTACGTATGGAAGAAAAACACCTTCTGTTTCTTAAGAAAGGCTTGAAAGTGGCGGTTGAGAAATTCTTTGCCTTCATCCGTTTGCAAATAGAGGGGTTTGCGTCCCGTCTTGAAAATCTGCTGGAACGCGCGTACCAGATTCTCTCCTGTTTTGGTCCGGATGGGTAGCACCCACGCGTACTTGGATAAAATATCGATACAGGTCAACATGTACCGATGTCCATCATTGTGGGTAGCAAATCGACTCATATCGACCAAATCGGCCTGCCATTGTGCGTCTACGCCTCCTACGATGACTCTGTTACGGCGAAAATGTCGTCGGGCTGCTCGATGTAAGCTATAAGTGTCTCGGGTTTTTAACCATTCTCGAACTTCAGTTCGACTGATGCCTTGGGAATGTGCAGCTCGAGCGAGCGCTCCCACAGCGCTATAAGCGGCTGGACTGGTGGGGTTGTAATACAAATCTGTTAACACCTTCTTCACAGTCTTACGCCACGTGGATTCCTGCCGCCCGGCCTTGTGCGTACTCCACGGGCTGCCCTTTCGGATTCCCTTTCGGGTCCTCCTCTGGGTACCCCTCTGGGTTGCGCTGTTGTGTGTTCGCTTCATGAGTAGACAGTGACACTCTAGCCTGTGTGCACCCTATAGATATAGTACTTCATCGACAATGGGGACTACTTTTTCCAAGGCTGTCCATAGATCAGGGCCCAGGGTAAAACCACCTTCGTTCAGACAGAGGAGTCGAGCAAAAAAGGCGCCGCGGAAAATGTAGACGTCGTCACACAGGTGAATGCCCTCACCGTCGAGGTCACCCAACAACACGCGTTTCAAGGTAGTCCAACCTTCCGGTGACAAAGAGACGCGCGCTTTGGGTTCAGACGTACACCAACACCTACGTCCGCTATCGATGAGGTCCACTCGTTTGGGGAACAACAATAGGGTGCAGCCAGGTGTAAGAGTCCGGGTAGCCACAGAGTCGCGTCGGGGTGCAGTAAGTCGTGGACGTCGGGGATAATAGTTTTCAGCGCCTGCCATAATGCCGGACGGAGTGTGATATGGGGACCACCACGCTGTTCTAACCGGGGAAAAAAGAATCATCTCTACCACTTCGTAGGTAGACACCTACTCCCACGTGCATGAAATCGACTTCGGGCTCTTTTCCCTGTAACAACCGTGTCAATAGAGTCCATCCTGCTAGGGTTAAACATAGCTTCACCTCTCGGGGTTGTTCTTCGATGAGCTGCAGGTGATTGTCATGGACGATGAGGGTGACGTGGGTGGTGAGTTGGAACAACGCAAGCTCTCCATCTGCTCTGTGCGCTCCCATGGTGGTGAATGACAAAACACCGACTAGGGAGGCCTGTATATATCGCTGTGCAGGGGCTTAGTCGCACACCCTGTCAGTGCCTAGTGGACTCACCTATATTCCCCTGCAAAATAAGGGGTTGGGTAATTTGTTTATACTATAATGTACCCCTATGGGATATAATGAACTCCTAGTCCGTAGTCGTACACGTTACAGTTTTTTTTATGTGTTCGTGTCTCTCTATCCTAATCCGTACCCGTACACGTTCTGGTTTTATTTTTCCATCTCCCTTCACCCTTCGTAAAAGTCCGTGATCACTCGGTAGTGTCATGTTAAATTAACCCCTAGTCCGTAGCCGTACACGTTATAGTTTTATTTTTTTCGTGCCTCTCTATGCTAGTCCGTACCCGTATACGTTATAGTTTTCATTTTCCATGGCCCCACCTTCGTCAAAGTCCGTGATCATTCGGGGTGTAATGTTATAGAGATACGAATTGATTTAACCTGGGAATTTGCTATACCAATTTTGCGCAAAAAGAGAGGATTGTGAGTTGACCCAGGAGGCATCACTCGCGCCTTATTGGGCCAATCAGCGACGCGTATATCAACCATAATGTTATAGAGATACGAATTGATTTAACCTGGGAATTTGCTATACCAATTTTGTGCAAAAAGAGAGGATTGTGAGTTGACCCAGGAGGCATCACTCGCGCCTTATTGGGCCAATCAGCGACGCGTATATCAACCATAATGTTATAGAGATAGGAATTGATTTAACCTGGGAATTTGCTATACCAATTTTGCACAAAAAGAGAGGATTGTGAGGTGACCCAGGAGGCATCACTCGCGCCTTATTGGGCCAATCAGCGACGCATATATCAACCAATGGCGAGGCCGGAGACAGAACCAATGAACGAGGATCGCCCCGTTTAAACAGCCAATGAAAATCTACTCTATATTCCGTATAATTACAACACATATAAGGAAGTGGGAAGAGGTGCCGACATACTGACTGCGTCATATGACTTCACAGAATAGTCTTCTGGTAAACCTATTCTAAAGCACATACCAAGAATCTAACGATTCGTGATATGTGTTGTATCTCAGGTACGCTTTTATTGTACCTGTTCATGTGGCAACGTGGATGATATGACCACACGGCCCCTAGCACCGGCATCAGCGGTATTAGATACAAATCTAGAGAGCTATGATGGAAATGCTCTGACAACTCGTATACTGGTAATTGGTGAGCTGTTTCGCTGTGACAACTCGTGCATTGGAGATTGGTGAGCTGTATCGTCTGACAACTCGTATACTGGTAATTCGTGAGCTGTTTCGCTGTGACAACTCGTGCATTGGAGATTGGTGAGCTGTATCGTCGTCAGATGTAAATGACGGTAATTAACACAAAAGACTAGTCTGTAAGGCCCGATGTCGACCCAGCATCAACTTCCCACAAATGCCAACATATATCAAAGACCAAAAGGTCTGTACAGGGGCGGGCCTCGGGGACGAAACGTCCACCAACAGAATCTCGCCATATACAGGTAAAAATTACAACACATATAAGGGGAGTGGGAAGAGGTGCCGACATACTGACTGCGTCACACGACTTCACAGAATAGTCTTCTGGTAAACCTATTCTAAAGCACATACCAAGAATCTAACGATTCGTGATATGTGTTGTATCTCAGGTACGCTTTTATTGTACCTGTTCATGTGGCAACGTGGATGATATGACCACACGGCCTCTAGCACCGGCATCAGCGGTATTAGATACAAATCTAGAGAGCTATGATGGAAATGCTCTGACAATTCGTATACTGGTAATTGGTGAGTTGTTTCGCTGTGACAACTCGTGCATTGGAGATTGGTGAGCTGTATCGTCGTCAGATGTAAATGACGGTAATTAACACAAAAGACTAGTCTGTAAGGCCCGATGTCGACCCAGCATCAACTTCCCACAAATGCCAACATATATCAACGACCAAAAAGGTCTGTACAGGGGGCGGGCCTCGGGGACGAAACGTCCACCAGCAGAATCTCGTCATATACAGGTAAAAATTACAACACATATAAGGGAAGTGGGAAGAGGTGCCGACATACTGACTGCGTCATATGACTTCAGAGAATAGTCTTCTGGTAAACCTATTCTAAAGCACATACCAAGAATCTAACGATTTGTGATATGTGTTGTATCTCAGGTACGCTTTTATTGTACCTGTTCATGTGGCAACGTGGATGATATGACCACACGGCCCCTAGCACCGGCATCAGCAGTATTAGATACAAATTTAGAGAGCTATGATGGAAATGCTCTGACAACTCGTGTACTGGTAATTGGTGAGCTGTTTCGCTGTGACAACTCGTGCATTGCAGATTGGTGAGCTGTATCGTCGTCAGATGTAAATGACGGTAATTAACACAAAAGACTAGTCTGTAAGGCCCGATGTCGACCCAGCATCAACTTCCCACAAATGCCAACATATATCAAAGACCAAAAAGGTCTGTACAGGGGGCGGGCCTCGGGGACGAAACGTCCACCAGCAGAATCTCGCCATATACAGGTAAAAATTACAACACATATAAGGGAAGTGGGAAGAGGTGCCGACATACTGACTGCGTCACATGACTTCACAGAACAGTCTTCTGGTAAACCTATTCTAAAAGCACATACCAAGACTCTAACGACTCGTGATATGTGTTGTATCTCAGGTACGCTTTTATTGTACCTGTTCATGTGGCAACTTGGATGATATGACCACACGGCCCCTAGCACCGGCATCAGCGGTATTAGATACAAATCTAGAGAGCTATGATGGAAATGCCCTGACAACTCGTATACTGGTAATTGGTGAGCTGTTTCGCTGTGACAACTCGTACAATGGAGATTGGTGAGCTGTATCGTCGTCAGATGTAAATGACGGTAATTAACACAAAAGACTAATCTGTAAGGCCCGATGTCGACCCAGCATCAACTTCCCACAAATGCCAACATATATCAAAGACCAAAAAGGTCTGTACAGGGGGCGGGCCTCGGGGACGAAACGTCCACCAGCTGAATCTCGCCATATACAGGTAAAAATTACAACACATATAAGGGAAGTGGGAAGAGGTGCCGACATACTGACTGCGTCATATGACTTCAGAGAATAGTCTTCTGGTAAACCTATTCTAAAGCACATACCAAGAATCTAACGATTTGTGATATGTGTTGTATCTCAGGTACGCTTTTATTGTACCTGTTCATGTGGCAACGTGGATGATATGACCACACGGCCCCTAGCACCGGCATCAGCAGTATTAGATACAAATTTAGAGAGCTATGATGGAAATGCTCTGACAACTCGTGTACTGGTAATTGGTGAGCTGTTTCGCTGTGACAACTCGTGCATTGCAGATTGGTGAGCTGTATCGTCGTCAGATGTAAATGACGGTAATTAACACAAAAGACTAGTCTGTAAGGCCCGATGTCGACCCAGCATCAACTTCCCACAAATGCCAACATATATCAAAGACCAAAAGGTCTGTACAGGGGGCGGGCCTCGGGGACGAAACGTCCACCAACAGAATCTCGCCATATACAGGAAAAAATTACAACACATATAAGGGAAGTGGGAAGAGGTGCCGACATACTGACTGCGTCACATGACTTCACAGAATAATCTTCTGGTAAACCTATTCTAAAGCACATACCAAGAGTCTAACGATTCGTGATGTGTTGTATCTCAGGTACGCTTTTATTATACCTGTTCATGTGGCAACTTGGATGATATGACCACACGGCCCCTAGCACCGGCATCAGCGGTATTAGATACAAATCTAGAGAGCTATGATGGAAATGCTCTGACAACTCGTATACTGGTAATTGGTGAGCTGTTTCGCTGTGACAACTCGTGCATTGGAGATTGGTGAGCTGTATCTTCGTCAGATGTAAATGACGGTAATTAACACAAAAGACTAGTCTGTAAGGCCCGATGTCGACCCAGCATCAACTTCCCACAAATGCCAACATGTATCAAAGACCAAAAGGTCTGTACAGGGGGCGGGCCTCGGGGACGAAACGTCCACCAGCAGAATCTCGCCATATACAGGTAAAAATTACAACACATATAAGGGAAGTGGGAAGAGGTGCCGACATACTGACTGCGTCATATGACATCACAGAATAGTCTTCTGGTAAACCTATTCTAAAGCACATACCAAGAATCTAACGATTCGTGATATGTGTTGTATCTCAGGTACGCTTTTATTGTACCTGTTCATGTGGCAACGTGGATGATATGACCACACGGCCCCTAGCACCGGCATCAGCGGTATTAGATACAAATCTAGAGAGCTATGATGGAAATGCTCTGACAACTCGTATACTGGTAATTGGTGAGCTGTTTCGCTGTGACAACTCGTACATTGGAGATTGGTGAGCTGTATCGTCGTCAGATGTAAATGACGGTAATTAACACAAAAGACTAGTCTGTAAGGCCCGATGTCGACCCAGCATCAACTTCCCACAAATGCCAACATATATCAAAGACCAAAAGGTCTGTACAGGGGCGGGCCTCGGGGACGAAACGTCCACCAGCAGAATCTCGCCATATACAGGTAAAAATTACAACACATATAAGGGAAGTGGGAAGAGGTGCCGACATACTGACTGCGTCATATGACTTCAGAGAATAGTCTTCTGGTAAACCTATTCTAAAGCACATACCAAGAATCTAACGATTCGTGATATGTGTTGTATCTCAGGTACGCGTTTATTGTACCTGTTCATGTAGCAACGTGGATAATATGACCACACGGCCCCTAGCACCGGCATCAGCGGTATTAGATACAAATCTAGAGAGCTATGATGGAAATGCCCTCACAACTCGTATACTGGTAATTGGTGAGCTGTTTCGCTGTGACAACTCGTGGATTGGAGATTGGTGAGCTGTATCGTCGTCAGATGTAAATGACGGTAATTAACACAAAAGACTAGTCTGTAAGGCCCGATGTCGACCCAGCATCAACTTCCCACAAATGCCAACATATATCAAAGACCAAAAGGTCTGTACAGGGGGCGGGCCTCGGGGACGAAACGTCCACCAGCAGAATCTCGCCATATACAGGTAAAAATTACAACACACATAAGGGAAGTGGGAAGAGGTGCCGACATACTGACTGCGTCATATGACTTCACAGAATAGTCTTCTGGTAAACCTATTCTGAAGCACATACCAAGAATCTAACGATTTGTGATATGTGTTGTATCTCAGGTACGGTTTTATTGTACCTGTTTATGTGGCAACGTGGATGATATGGCCACACGGCCCCTAGCACCGGCATCAGCAGTATTAGATACAAATCTAGAGAGCTATGATGGAAATGTTCTGACAACTCGTATACTGGTAATTGGTGAGCTGTTTCGCTGTGACAACTCGTGCATTGGAGATTGGTGAGCTGTATCGTCGTCAGATGTAAATGACGGTAGTTAACACAAAAGACTAGTCTGTAAGGCCCGATGTCGACCCAGCATCAACTTCCCACAAATGCCAACATATATCAAAGACCAAAAGGTCTGTACAGGGGGCGGGCCTCGGGGACGAAACGTCCACCAGCAGAATCTCGCCATATACAGGTAAAAATTACAACACATATAAGGGAAGTGGGACGCGTGGGGGAAAGCTTCATTCAAATCACATTTCGCATACCGTGAAGACGTATACATCAAGCAGCCAAAATGAGCGGGAGACCCAAGATGTCTACCACGAAAGCTTCGGCCAAGATGGTGAGAGCGAGAAGAGAGAGGAGGGAACTAGCGGTGGCGATAAACACCTTTTGGCTAGCCGAGATGCGGCGATGGGCGAGAGACAACGTGAAGTTGACACGGCTGTCGTGGGGTGAACTACACCAGCTAATCACCCAGGCACCGACGACTTTAACGGGAGATGACTGGCTGGAGACGTTGGGCGATCTGTTGGATGCCCAACAACAACAACTGCTCCATCCAGTTGAGCCAGAATTTATCGACATCGGTCACCTACAAAGAATACCGCCAGCGAGATTCCTGGAGGATCTTCCAGCCGCACCAGACGCTGAACAACAACAACAGCCTGGTCGGTTCGTTTTACAGCCTGGTCGGTACTTTTCCGCCAGTTTGGAGTAGACAGGCAAACTCCCCCTGAATAAAACAGGGTAAACAAATTGACCTTAACGTCCCTTTTCAGGGCCACCCCAATCTTACGAAAGGGGAACTTCTAACGTGGCACATTCAATTAAAGTCAGATCCTACATGGGTGAATCTCCTCTCCTCTATATTCTATGAATACCAATCTCCAACCCCCCAAAACAATCCCTGCCATCAACGGACCTTTTCAGGGCCAACCCCTAGCCTTCCAAACACATAAGACCCTTTTTTGCAGTGTTCAGGGCCAACCCCTAGCCTTCCAAACACAAAAGACCCTTTTCAGTTTTCAGGGCCAACCCCTAGCCTACCCATGCAAAATCTCCTCTCCTCTACCAATCTCCTACACCTCACAACAACAACAAAATTTACACTCGGCTTTTTCCGGGACTACTCGGTAGTTCTCAATCTCCTCACCTCTCTGATTACCAATCTCCCACACCTCAGAACGAAAAATTTTTTACACTCGGCTTTTCCCGGCACTATTCGGTATATTATTACCGTACATTCATACTAATAGTGTTTTTTAACCTGGGCGCTGTTAGTAGGAAGTTCCCATTTACTAAGTGTTATTTACCTATTGTTACCTAGGTGTGTGCATGTGCAGGAGTTGGTGTTTTTTGTGTGCTTTTAATTAGAAGCTTGCTCTTTCGAATATAATTGGGGGTCCTGATAAGGACCGTTAGGAAGATGTAAGGGGATTACATCGATCGGAACAGGTTTTCTCGCCTCTGGGTACACACGGGACATTTCAGCGCGACGAGTGTACACGCTATGGGGTTGTAAGTGGGCGTAGGCTCTGGTCTTCCTGCATGTCTGTGAATACAGCGAATACATAACGCTTGGTGTCCACATGGAAACATAGCGTATTTGGCGTAGCGACTACTGCATTGGACACAAGGTAAATACTGTGCCGCTTTCCATGTTGTGTCTCGCTCCAGTCTTCTTATTTCGGTACAGTAGTACTCAAGATATTGCTGCTGTAAAATAGCCATCTCTTCTTTTTCTTGTTCTTTTTTTTCTCTTTCTGTTTCTTGGTCTTGTTCCAACTCATCTTGTAGGAATTGAGCAATCTGTTCGTAGGGACTAACGTAGGGACTATTGTCCGCTCCATCCATGAATTCAACGGTTGCTTCTTGGTCTTGGGTTTGTTCTTGATGTTGTTTGAACACATCTTGTAAGACTCGTTCAAACCGTTCGTGTTGGGGAGTACTATTGGCGGTGACATCTCCATCCGCTGCCTCTTCTTCTCCTTCTTCGTCGTCTTCAATATCGATGAATTCACCCGTAACATGGTTAAGATACTGTCGCTTTTGTTGTGAAACTGGGGTGAAAGTCTCGCCGCCCTCTACCGGTTGGTGTTCTTGTTCATCATCATCTTTGAATAGCTCTTCTAATATGTTGTCAAGCCATGACTCGTTAATAATATTGTGCGCTCCATCAATATCCATGTGTTGAGCCATGATGTAGTTCAAAATGAATGGATAGACACTGCGCGCTTTTTATAGTCTAACCGTAGAGCGCCCGTATGAGCGCGCGGACGTCAGCGAAATCTTGCCATTGAAACATTGTGCTTGCTCAGGCCCGCTGAAATTTTGTGTTTCTTTTTCATCTTTTAAATCGGTCTCATTTTGCAATAAATGCGAGTTGACGTGTAAAACTTATTTCAACTTGAACTTTGGGAACTGATCGTGTATCGAGCGGGTTTATCGAAGAAAAAGTAGGAATTTTTGTCCTATCACGCTGGCTACGGTAACACAGCCATTGACACGCATAGCTGTACACACATTAGGCTCCAGACTGTATAGTGATGTGTTACCGTAGCCAGCGTGATAGGACAAAAATTCCTACTTTTTCTTCGATAAACCCGCTCCAATTTTCAAGGTGACATTATAAGGATGTGAGGAACACACCTAAAGTGTTTTTTACGCAGGTAAACCGATTTATTTCAAATTTACCGGGTTTTCCACACCACCGCTCCCATAACCATACGGGTCTAAAATCGACAAAATCATTAAAAATATAGGGTTAGCCTGCCGCTAGCCTTCTGAATTTTTCAACGATACACGATAAGTTCCCAAAGTTCAAGTTGAAATAAGTTTTTCACGTCAACTCGCATTTATTGCAAAATGAGACCGGTTTAAAGATGGAAAAGAAACACAAAATTTCAGCGGGCCTGACCAAGCACAATGTTTCGATGGGAAGATTTCGCTGACGTCCGCGCGCTCATCCGGGCGCTCTACGGTTAGACTATAAAAAGCGCGCAGTATCTCGTCTGCTATCCATTCATTCAACTGCATCATGGCTAATCCTACTAGACGGATGCTATTCAACACGATGAACCAACAAGATCCTAGAGAACATAGAGAACGGATTCGCCCAAGTGGAGAAGACAACGAACATGTTACAATCATTACGAGCTTGCAGCGTGTTAATGAAGCTCATATTGCTGATGCGTTGAGACGGAGAGGTGCACAACAAGATAGAGAAATAAGGGACGCTGTGCAGGGAGAAGAGGATGATGATGAAGCAACAGACGATGAAGATCTACCAGAGGTGGAGTGGTTAAACAGTAATAGACCCCCAGCAACTACAGCTTCAATGGCTACCACAACGACGGCTACCACAACGACGGCTACCGCAACAGGAATGACAACACCACCACCTCTAGCAGAGATCGTCCGCCTGAACGAACAGATTGATGAATTAGAAGAGGACAACTCTAAACTACGTGTACAACTGACTAAGGAACAGCAAAGATCCACCTGTACCGTGTGTCAAGACGAAGACACGATGTACGCCTTTTTCCCTTACGGTCACCTGTGCCTATGTGGCGTATGCTTGCTATCCCTGACATGTATAGGGGGGACGTGCCAGTGCGCCGAGACAGAGGAGCTTCATTTGAAGATACGATGCCCTGTGTGTCGGGCGTGGGTGTCAGGCGTGAACATTTTTTTCCGCCCGTAACAGTGTGATGACGCTGTTCTTTCCAAAGTCCCTTTTTAGGGCCACCTATTTACTCCCGAAAGGGGTGAAACTTTTTAACTAAAAGCACAAAAAACATCAGCTCCCTCATCAATATGAAAACATAAGGTCTTCACCACAGTAGACTCTTAGTGTTGAATTTTTTTAATACAATTATCTTTGCAAAGAATGAACACTAACACACATTTTGAATTTCTACTATTTTTATTAACACAGTAGAATGAACATAAGGTCTTCACCACAGTAGACTCTTGGTATTGAATTTTTTTAATACAATTATACGCTATCAAGGCGCTTAAATGAACGTAGAATGAACATAGAATGAACATAGAATGTACGAATACGGTGATGTCTGAATGTTCAATGCAACAAGACTTGTGTGAAATGTTCAATATTTATGCAACAAGACTTGTTTGAACTCGTCATCGTCTTTCTGCCCCTGGTGCACGTAGATGGTGGCAATCTGTTCACGTGGAATTCTGGGTGGACAGGCAGCTTCCAATGCCTCGGCAATTTGCACCTCGTTCACGTCCTGTAGTGCCTCAGTGATGAGCGCATCTGATGGTATACTATTGTCCACACACGTATGCGTGTTGAAGAGCCCGTTCTTGTTCCCACAGCCTGCACATTGCTGGATACGCAAGTGTCGAATGCGGGGTCTGAGATGATCCAGGAATGTGTCGATGTACTTCTTATAAATATACTGAGTCACCTGGTCAGACAGGACTTCATGAATTTCAGCTGTTAGACTCTGCAGCTTCCGACACGCAGGTATTTTCAGGGTGACACCATGAGGTAAAGGAATACGCTTTTGCGTATCTGCCCTCATTTTCCATTTACGAATATGCACGAGGAGCATGTTGTTGAATGTAGAACATTGAATGTACGCTTCGATGTCTTCACATGATGGGTGAGATTGCTGTGAAACTAGGATTTCTCTTTAAACAACAATATGCGAAGAAAGAACTTAAAACCCCAAAATGTTGAAAATCCCGTAAAATGGGTCTAGGTGGGCCAATATGGATCCGATTGGGGTCTCGTTGAAGCCGATCAAGTGACGGGTGATTACATGCAAAACTAGGGTTTGTCCTGTAAAAATTAAATGCGGAAACAAAGACTTGACACAGGAACATCGGGAAAATCCCCGTCAAATGTGTCAGTATGAATCATAAGGGGTCGGGTAAGGTGCCATATTGAAGTCCTCGGCATGTAGAGGAGGATGGGGTTGATTTGGACTTGAAATGACGCAATGATGTGCATGTGCAGTCGAAACGTAGTGGAGAAAACCGGCATCTTGGGGTTGGCAGGGGTGAGTTTGAACGATTGAGGGACCATTCCTGGTCAAAATGTAACTTACGTATCATACTGAAGCGCTGACTGTGTAGACATCGACTGGAGTGGTTTGGACGGGAAGTGACGTCCTGAAGCCGCATTTGCGCCACATTTTCCCCACCTCCACAGAAATACTAATGGCTCTGATTGTTCTATACTACTGTCCCTCATTCGCTCAAACACGCCTATGCGCACCTCCAAACTGCCCGCTTTTGCTGCTACTCCTCGACTGCGCATTCGCGCCATCACATCACTTCCCGTCCAATTCACCCCAGTCATCTACATAGCGAGCGCTTCAATGTGAGACCCTGTACGCTACACTTGAACCAGAATGGTCCCTCAACTGTTCAAACTCACGCCTGCCTACCCGTAAAATGCCCAATTTCTTCACTACATTTAGACTGCGCATGTTCATCATGGCATCACTTCAAATCCAAACCATGCCGAGGGCTTTAATATGACATCCTACACAACGCCGCTAAAATAGAGATAACAATTTTGTCAGAAGCCTCCTGAGTATATACATAATCTGAACAGTGTTGCTCAACCCTTGGGGTCTCTACGAGTGGCAGAGGATCCCTTTTGGACTTGGGCGACCAAACTATACCTGTGAAGCGGATACGACTTAAAACGTTATCTGATTGGCTGAATAGTCGGTTCTGACGTCAGAGGCCGCAAAAGCGGCCTCTCGAGTATATACATTATCTAAACAGGTCACAAAAGCGACCTCTCGGGTTCATACTGACCTACCGAGACCCATTTGACGAGGATTTCCCCATGCTTCCGTGTAGTGTCCGTGTTGCCGCTTTTAAAAAAAATTTTCAGATCAACCTCGACGCGCCCGCTTTAAGTTAATTCCCCGCTAGATCCAGTAGGACTCGTATCCTACCTTGAGGTTTTCTCTATCTTTGGATGTAAAGTCCGTTTCCCGCATTTTATTGTTTCAGGGGGAAAAAACAACAAACTTTGAGTCGCCTTGTCGTGATGTATTGAAACATCTTATTAACTTGAATTGTCACCTTTAGAACGAGATGTCGGCTTACGATGTATTGACAAAAAGAAGACAAGTTATGGTTAGTCGAAAAGACGCTATAAATAAGACAAGATATTGTGATATAACTAAACAAATCGACAAAATGATGACGACATGACGGGATATAAGTCGTCAAGTCGGCATCGGTATATATACCGGTCAACTTGTCGCAAAACTTCGCAACATATCGATGGTGCTCCAGCGCTTCCCTTCGTACTTATGTCGTTAGAACGAGTTCTTGTTATAGCGACTTATTATGTCGTTAGAACGAATTATTATATGTCGTTAGAACGACTTATTATGTCGTTAGAACGACTTAATAACTCGTTATAACGACTTAATAAGTTGATATAACTACATGATAAGTAGTTGTAACGGTGGGGGTGGGGAACGACATAATAACTCGCTATAACGACTTAATAAGTCGGTCTAACTACATGATAAGTAGTTATAACGGTGGGGATGGGGAACGACTTGATAACTCGTTATAACGACTTAACCCTATCCGGCCTGAGCTTTTTGGGGCGTATCCTGGCCTGGGGGGGGGGGAGCGAAATGCCCTCCCCTAATTAATCATACCCTTGGGTCAAGCTCTACCAGAAAATGTCATAAAAAATCCATGATGGCCGCTTCGATGACGTCACAGTGACGTCATTTTCAAAAACGGCATTTTGGGGTCGATTTTCGGTCAGATTTTTCGAATTTTTTATTTACGCAATTTCTCCGCAAAAACTGCATGATAAATTAGCAAATATTAATGTGATGTGAAATAAAATAGTTTTTGTCCACTTTTCATCGCGGAAAAACAGCAATTTTGAAGAAATATGACGAAAAAAATCACTTTTATGATACGCCACGTGGTCCTCTGCTCGGGGGGTCATGCAAATAGGCTCAAAATGACCTCAGTACGATAAGCTATAAAGTCAAGGAGTTTCAGCTCTCCATTTTTTGTCGTTCCGGAGATTGCGCTGAAAGTTTGGTGCCCCCCCCACCCCCGGGCCAGGTAGGGATAATAAGTCGGTCTAACTACATAATATGTCGTTATAACGACTTAATTGAAGCAAAAAAAACACAATCCATGTCACTTTTACTACTCCGTAGTTTCTTGCATTAATGAAGGAATATTTACAAAGATACAAAAGGCGAACGCTGGATTACTTCGGTACTGCTTCTAGAGAATAAGAGATGATTTGCTGGACACATCTAGCATTTTGAGAAAACTCTACCTACCGAGCAGAGATTTTAGTATGTACGCCAACCGAATGAGCAATGGAACTCTACCTTATGAGTGAAAGTGTACGATAAATACCAGCGGAAACAAGTGCGCCGCGGTTAACGTGTTGTGAATATAATAATACACACTGGGTATTCATTTTCGTTGTAATTTCGATTATTTGGGTGCCTGCATACACGTGTAGCGCATGATTATTGAGTGCGATAATGATTATTAGACTGCACATTTCGGTAATCAAAGGGCGTTCAAAAATCAAAGTGGCAGGTGGAACCTGACAACTGTCAGGAACGATACGGCGGCCGGTTTGTAATATAGGAGACAATGCATAAACTCCGATTTCCACTGAACTAGACGCCATATCTCATATCATTTCAGTTTGATTCCCCCAGGATTGAATTTCGCAAGATCAGGCGTGGTTCATTTTTGACAACCGTAATATTTCGTTGAACAATTTATTCGTTTACTTGTGTTTTCCTTCAATATTTTTTCAACAAACATAAGCAAATATATCCTAACAGACCCACTGTAAAGAAAATGGATGGTTGGCCAGCATCTATCAGGAGCATCTATGCATCAGGAGCATCTTGCAATGCACTGGAGATGGAGAATATATTGATGGTCAGCAGTAGTATAGAAAGAGCAGAGCAAACATTTCTGCAGCGGCGGAAGACCGGACGAAATGAAGAGGAAACGGGAACGGTTGGCGTTTCACCCTTGACCTGGGGTTGCTATGGAAACGTGGAGATTGGTGAAAAGTTCACCTAATGGGAGGGGTGGATGTAAAAATTAGGATTTTTCCTGAAACAACGAAAAGGGGAAACATGGACTTTACACTTAAACACGGCTGACAAAACTCCAGTCAAATGAGTCTAAGTGTCCTACGGGGTGGGTAGGGTGTCAACGTGAAGCGTTCGTCGAAGCAGGTGAAGTGATGGGTGGTTACCTGCAAAACTAGTTTTTTCCTGAAACAACAAAATGCGGAAAATGAACTTTACACGTTAAAAATTGTAAATAGAAAACCTCGTCAGATGGGTCTAGGTGGGTCATTCTTGGTCCCTATAGGCCATGCAAGACCTCATCTCCAAACTCTTGATGCGTAGATTACGACTGGTGTAATTTGCACTGGACATGACGTCATGATGTGCAGGCCCAGTCGAGAAGTATTAGCGAAAGCGGTCATCTTGGAGCTGAGCAGGCACATTTGTTGGCGATTGAGGGACCATTGTTGCTCCAAATATGCCGTACAGGGAGTCATCTCGAAGCTCTCGATATGTAGACTGCCCTTCAGGTGGTTTGAACTGAAAATGAGGTCATGGTGCGCATGCTCAGTTGAGGACTAATAGAGGAAGCGGGCATTTTGGAGTTGCGCAGGGGCATGTTGGTGCGATTGAGGGACCATATAAGATCAAATATAGCGTGCATCGTGTCGCATTGAAGCTTATTTAGTGTAGAGTACAACTCATGTGATGTGGCGGCATTGGTGACGTCACCAGTAGTAGAAAATACTCCCTCTGGGTGGATAATAATGACATGTTTAATAATACCAACGAAAGTCCCCTTTTTAGCACAGTAGAAACGTTGTAAGTTTTCCTATTTGCTTGTATTTGATCTGCAATGTTAGAACTGATGGAACAGAATAATTAGAATTTTTCATTGTAGAGTCGTTTGGTTATCACGAATACAGAGCAAATGTATACCCGATCTCAGTAAACTCAGATCACGGACATTATGCCTCACATATAAGCTCTATAAATCCCGTGCGATTTTCAAACTATATCAATTAGCCAATCAGGTGGCTAGCTGGGAAAACAATTAATGAATAACGCCCCTTGCAATAACAAACAGGAGCACGTGTGTCAATACGAAAGAGAAACAATATCCAAATAAGGCTTGATAAATTGTCTTCTCCGGAAAGTTCAATGGTTCAACCCCTTTAAAGGTTATACCAAACGACTCTATACTACTTTGCATTAAAACATACCCAGTAGTGTTCCAAACAACAAATTAGTATTTTTTTCTCGAATAAAGTCGTCGAAGTGGGTTTTAGGACACGAATAGCACACATGTGGGGGAAAACGTATTGGAGCCGTGACCTCCAGTGCACGACGTCACAACCTGATTACGATTGCGCCCTAAACGTCATAGTCTAGGACGTCGGGCGTTGTTACGAAAGATTCACCCAACTGTGGGAGTTCTAGCGTGATGTCACTGACATTTTGACGTCACAACAGGCATTTGAGCGAGATCGTAATCAGGTTGTGACGTCACAGGTCAAGCGGTCACAGCTTTCGCTGTTTTGAAAGGGGCATGAAATTGTCGCACTTTACTGCTGCTATTTCCAACCTTGGGCAGTTTGGAAACATACAAAAATCTAAAACAAGTCTATATAATCACCTCTACAACAATTTAGCACAAAAAACTAGCAGATTTTGAGACCATTTTGTATAACCTTTAAGTCATGGCAGAAAATATCAAAGACAGTCATAACATCAATCAATGTCAAATTGACACGAAAATTGTCCCGAATGACTTTTATCATGCTCTCGAAGAATACTGACAAACAGGTCACAATTTTCATAGCGTTACTTATATGGCATTTCCCTGATTTACCAAGATTTATGGATACTGTACATGAAATTCTCGAAATTTAACATTTAACAGTTTTAACAATTTTATTTGAGAGATATTTTATTGAAATAAAACAGGGACTGCTATGTAGGTCATTAAGGTTTCATGAGCTCGATACATTTAGGTCCCTTTCATGCAGGCGTACACCGATAATTATTGTTCAATTGGTAGAGTAACAATGCTCCCAAATGTGGCGTTTTTAATGGTCTGTAGGCTCAAAATTCTAGGAATAATGGGTGCGAAATATACCGGGACTACTCTCCAACCATGCTTATTTGCATGAATGGTGAAAGATGACGGTCTGATAAAGTAATAGTTATCCTATGTTCGGACACAATATTGTTAACAGGATGTTGTTTGGGAACATTTGTTGAGTATTTTAGTGCCACAAACATAAGAGAAAATATGATATCTTGTCTTTGTCGAGGAAAATGTATATTACTAATATCCTGTAGGTTCCATTGTTAAAAGTGTATGAACAAATATATTAATGATCGATAGTAGTACAGCGCGTAAATTGAGTCATTTTTCACCCGGATGTAACTATGACGTCACAACTTCCGATGGTGGCGCCATCTGTACACTTTGTACGCAAGGGAGACAACTCGATCTGCCAGAGTAGAGGCGTGTCCTTTGGTACATGTCTAGACTTGTTGGTGTGTGTTGATGTACTGGGGTTTTTTCCTAAACGGCCATGTTGGAAAAGGGGGCGTGTTTTTAGACGGCCATATTGGAAAATGGCTGTGTTTTTAGACGGCCATGTTTTAAAATGGCTGTGTTTTTAGACGGTCATGTTTTAAAATGGCTGTGTTTTTAGACGGCCATGCTGGAAAATTTATTTCGCTGACGTCCTAGTAATAAACATAATCTATAGGTGTTGTACCATGTTAATAGGATCAGTCTAGCATCTGTACCACCCTAGGGTTGAGCGTTTATTGTCCCGTGTATCTCCGCAAAAAATCAACAAACAAAATGGCGGCTCCAGGATGGTGTGGGGACGCCCTTTCCACATCACGGCGTCGATCCTAACCATAGCGCCATCTGCACACACTGACGCAAGGGAGACAGCTCGTGTGGACCAAGGGTATGGACATAGACGTTTTGGCATCTAGGGGAGCCACTATTGGTCCAGTGGGGTCATATGAGGTATCAATGTGAAGCATTCGTGAAGGGGCATCTGATGGGCTGGGTGTGGGGTTGAAATATCGGCATTCTGCGCATGCGCGGTGGCCCAAGGGTATGAAAATAGACGTTTTGGAGCTAGGGAAGCCAATAATGGTCCGATGGGGTCGAGTGAGGTATCAAAGTGAAGCCTATGTGAGGAGGCATCTAATGGGCTGGGTGTGGGGTTGAAATATCGGCATTCTGCGCATGCGCGGTGGACAAAGGGTATGGAAATAGACGTTTCGGGGTCTAGGGGAGCCCCTAATGGTCCGATGGGGTCGAGTGAGGTATCAAAGTGAAGCATTCGTGAAGGGGCACCTGACTGGACTAGGGGCTCGTGCGTTGTCACCATTCTGCGCATGCGCGGTGGCCCAAGGGTATGAAAATAGCCGTTTTGGAGCTAGGGAAGCCAATAATGGTCCGATGGGGTCAAGTGAGGTATCAAAGTGAAGCATTCGTGAAGGGGCATCTCACTGGACTAGTGGGTTGAAATAGCGTCATTCTACGCATGCGCGGTGGACAAAGGGTATGGAAATAGACGTTTCGGGGTCTAGGGGAGCCCCTAATGGTCCGATGGAGTCGAATGAGGTATCAATGTGAAGCATTCGTGAAGGGGCATTTGACTGGACTAGGGACTCGTGCGTTGTCACCATTCTGCGCATGCGCGGTGGACCAAGGGTATGGAAATAGACGTTTTGGGATCTAGGGGAGCCACTAATGGTCCAGTGGGGTCGAGTGAGGTATCAAAGTGAAGCATTCGTCAAGGGGCATCTGACTGGACTAGCGGCTTGGGCGTTGTCACCATTCTGCGCATGCGCGGTAGCCCAAGGTTATGGAAATAGACGTTTTTGTGGTCTAGGCGAGCCCCTAATGGGCCGATGGAGTCGTATGAGGTATCCATGTGAAGCCTATGTGGGGGAGCATCCACCTGGACTAACATTCACGTGGTTTGGTGGGTCTGCGCAAGTGTTTGACGTCACTTCCGGGTTTTTTCAGAATGCTCAAACACTACCTCCAACTTTCCCGCCCCCGGCGGGCCCCGGCCCCCCACCGCAGCGCGCGCGCGGGTTCTCCGGCCGCAGCGCGCGCGCGCGCGGGTTCTCCGGCAGTGCGCGGCATCATCGGCAGCGCGCGGATGCATATGCCATTGTGGAAAACCCCCACAGACAGGTCAGTACATGCATTCCTATGATGTTCACGCATAATAAAAGGATTGATCTGTAATCAGCGTTGTTGTTGTTGCTCTCTATTTTGGACTAACCCATCAGAATAGTACGTATCACGGACTACACCCGACTTCTAGGCACGCATGTGTGACCCGGTCTATAAAACACGTCTCTCTGGATCCTAGACCTTCATTTCTACGGTTGCAGAGCCATGACGGAGATCCAGCCCTATGCCACTCGCATTTTACAGCATGCCACCGTGGTGAATTCACTCACGGGTTACCGAGCAGTGGTCCGGTCCATGTTTGCAGATGGCGACGACAACGAGGGGCGACGCCAGATCTTGAACGAGTTCACAGAAGCGGTCCTCGACAGAGTGCACTCGATGGAGAGGCGTACCATCACTCACCACTACTGGACTATGACAGCCATCCTTGATGCTCGGGCTATGGACCACGAGCGCTCACGCCGGAACCAGCGACGGCTGGTTGGCCTCACAATAGTCTGTGCCCTATTGACCCTGGCGCTGTGGCATTGACAGTGGGACTATAAATACGAGGGTCAGACAGAGTGTGTGTCATTCAACGATCGTCATTGGATCAAGCATGTCACCCGTCCTACGAGCCATCCTTCCCCTTACACCCCAGGTGGGGTTACACGTCTATGAAGATAAAGTCACCCTCGTGGAAGATCGTGGAGATGTTTGCTGGTCGCCCGCTGAGACCGTATCGAATACGGTTACCCTACACCGTGACGGCTGGACCAAATTTAAACGGGTGTTGAGCGGCGAGCTCGATGGACACCTCATCCACATAGACAATGCCATCTACGTATACCGTGGACCCTTCTTCCCACGCCTGGGCCGCTACCAAGACCCTACGCGAAGCTTCACTCTAGACCCCGATCTGTGGATAGCCTTCGAGAAAGTGGTGCCTATCGTGGACCAGCTGTTTACACCGGACGAGCGGTCATCAGACGAGTTGGAGTGGGCTCGTGCCCTGAGAGAATCGGCGGCAGAACCCAATGAACAACTGTCTAGCCATGAACCCGACGATTACCCGGTTAGACTCAGTTAGCCCAGTGATATGACCACCTGATCCTTTGATCTCACGGGGTTCTCCCTATAAATACGAGAGACAGTCAACTCTGGTACCATTCACGTACTGACCATGGCGGAGCATATAATACTGGCGTATCTCAGCTTGACCCCCGAGGTTTTCCTGCACGTGTATGCGGATAAGGTCGATATCATGGAGGAGGTGGGAGACATCTGCGATGCGGACCCTACACAACCGTGCCCGGCTCACATTCGTCTGTCCCGGGAGGGCTGGACCAAATTCAAACGGGTGTTGTCTGGTGAACTGGACGGCGACCTCATCCACTTGTGTCACGATGTGTACATCCGACGCGGCCCTTTCTTTGCTCAATTGGCTCGGCTAGATGGGGGTACAGTGCATTTTACCCTTCACCCTGATCTATGGTCTGCATTGGAAGATGCCGTGGTAGATGTGGATCAAGTGTTTATCAAGCGGTCATCAGACGAGTTGGACTGGTCATTTACCATGGACACTGTGGAAGCCCACGAAGACAATCAGAAAGAAACTCCGGCCCAAGATATACCTCGTTATAAATAAACGATAGAGCCAGGGTCCATCATCATTTGTCACCATGAAGCGCTGGGAGAAGGTGTTGGATAACTTATACTACAGTCCCGACAGTCCGGCGGCCTATAGTGCATTGTCGGTTCTCTATCGAGCGGCCAAACCCCAGGGGATACAACGTGCCCAAGTCCGAGATTGGTTAAGAAAACAAGACACCTATACCTTACATCGATCTGTCCGTCGCCATTTTCTACGGAACCGGGTCATCGTGGGAGGAATAGATGCCCAGTGGCAAGCGGATTTGGTCGATATGAGCGCCTTTGCCAAACACAACGATGGGAATCGGTATATCTTGACGTGCATCGATATTCTATCCAAGTATGCGTGGGTGGTACCCATCCGGACGAAAACGGGGCGAATCTCATAGCGGCGTTCAAAGACATCTTCAAGACCGGGCGCAAACCTTTGTATTTGCAAACCGACGAAGGCACGGAATTCCTCAACAGACCGTTCCAACAGTTTCTGAAAGCCCAGAAGGTGTTTTTCTTCCATACGTACAACGAGACCAAGGCTTCCGTGGTGGAAAGGTTCAACAGGACATTCAAAGGCCGCATGTATAAATATTTCACCTATAAGAATACAAGGCGGTACATCGATGTTCTCCCGAAACTTGTAAGGGGTTACAATCGAGCCTATCACCGGAGTATAGAGAGAGCCCCCATTACCGTGACCCAAAGCAATGAAGCCCAAGTCCGCCGTGTCTTGTACCCCAGGCCATCGCAGCGAACGACGAAGGCGGTGTACAAGGTCGGGGACCCTGTACGGATCAGTAAAGTCAAGGGCAAGTTCGAGAAAAGTTACTTGCCCAACTGGAGCGATGAGCACTTCCTGATTAAACGGCGCCTACCCCGACAGCGGCGAGTCTATGAACTGAAAGATCTTCAAGGGGAACCGTTGCTAGGGACGTTTTACGAGACGGAATTACAGCCTGTCGTAAAAACACAGCAAGACTACTACACGGTGGAGCAGATTTTGAAAACGGAACGTCGACGTGGCAAACTGTTTCATTTCGTCAAATGGCAAGGCTGGCCCAGTTCTTTCAATTCCTGGGTCGCGGCCAACCAGGTGAAACGACTATAAAGCCAGACACCACTGCCGTCATCCTTCATTCCACGTCCGACCACAGTTCTATGGACCAACAGCAGCTGCCTCTGAACACAGCGTCTCCCAAAACGCGCAAAGCGCAAGTGGGCTTTGTGGTGATAGTGCTAACCCTGCTGAGTGTGCTGTACGGAGGTGTGTTTTACGACGTAGCCTATGTCAGCACGTTACTTAACCAACTGAGAACACCAGCCACCAGCGAAACCGGTCTACAGAGAGCACCAGTCAACCCCGTATCGAGCCCAGTCACCACCACCACACCCCGTGTACAAGCCACGTCGAGCTCCACACCAAGCTCTACACCTACACCAAGAACACCCACTACGTCTCAAGACCCACCAGATTTCATCCCTCACAGTGAACAGACAACGACCACCGACGTTGTACCCACCCCCATCATCATCCCTCACAGTGTACAGACAACGACGACCGACGTTGTACCCACCACTCCAGTTCACTCGTACCAAATTTACAAGAGCAGGTTACCACGACAACGAATACACCTCGAACCATGGACCCTCGGTGGCAGCATCCCTTCACGTGTCTCATCGCAGGACCAACGGGCTCCGGCAAAACGCACTTCGTCCGGAAGCTCCTTCAACACGCCGACAGCATGATCACCCCACCCTAGGCCATTGCCCGAGTCGTGTGGTGTTATGGAGAATGGCAGGCAGCGTATGCAGCAATGCCCCACATCACGTTCGTGGAAGGCCTACCCAACCTGGCCGACTTGGAACCCGACACCTTGGTGGTTCTGGATGATCTCATGGCGGAGACGGATGCGCGGGTCACCCAACTCTTTACCAAAGGCAGCCATCATCGACGGCTCAGCATCATCTACATTGTGCAGAATCTGTTCAGTAAAAACAAAGAACATCGGAACATCAGCTTAAATGCCCACTACCTGGTGGTCTTCAAAAGCCCGAGAGATACCACTCAACTGCTGCACCTGGCGAGACAGATATATCCCGGCCGCACACCGTTTGCGTTGGAAGCCTTTAAAGATGCGACAACCCCTCAGCACGGGTATATACTCTTCGACCTCAAGCGAGCCACCCCCGACCACCTTCGACTACGGACCGGCATCTTTCCCGGAGAGACCCACC
>JAVTVY010048974.1:0-24552 GCA_036873755.1 Hanleya hanleyi | reverse complement strand
GACAGACTATTTATCAAGGCATGTCGTTTGAAAACATCTTATCTCGAATTTTGGCTATCACATTCATTCTTATCTGGAATTTAGCAAAATTGAAATTTTCCCTCTTTCTGTAGTAGAATGTTGTCTTTTGGTCTCTGTTTTTAATCATTCTTTAAGATCACAGTATATGGACAACTCAGTAATACCTTAAATAATAGTATACTATAGGTTTACAGCTCCGCTCTCATTGCAGTGTTGTTGCAAGCTGTGCCAGAACACACTTGTTAATTGGAGTAGCATGAATAAAGGAAATATTTACTCCATGATAAAATGTAACGTTCATACCACATGTCACTGTGATATCCTTAGAATTATCAGTATACATGTACCTCTTCCTGTTGACCTGCTGTTATATTGAGGCTGTCAGTTCAGTATTTTGCAGGTTAGTAACCTGATAACTCATTCTCGCTAAAACATGTCAGAAATAATATCCTTCACACCTATCCAAACCTCAGAGGATGGTTATGACATGTTAGGAGCTTCACCAGCTCCTGCTTTACCATGCTGCACTAATAAGATAACACAGGAGATATATCCTAGTCATGCTAGTACATTCCATAGATAGTCACCAGGCAATAAGCATTTGACCAGGTTTCGTCCTGTTCTCCGCTCTTTTGTGAATCTCAGAAAGTAACAGGCTTACCTCTACAGAAAGCTTTTCGAGACTCAAACAGGAGGAATTTCCATCTGACCAACCAATGATGTGGCAATTCCTTGTCCTGGTTGATTTGTTGAGTGTGACAAGATATGCAGTCAGTTTCTCTGCAGTGTATCATTTGATGCTGTCTTCCAGATTCGTCATGGAGTGATTTCATCACCAAAGATAGGTGATGACAGAACAGTGACTCTGAAAGGGACTACGCCTACTTCATCTCAGAAGAAGAGAGGAGTCCGCAAAAACTTGGCTAAACTTATCATAGAGCAGGATGCTGCTACGACAAAATCCTCAACACCGTCAGGCGTAGAGAAACAATACTCAGAAGGTTTGTCAGTCATTTTTTTTTGCATATTATATATCTCATGATGATTATCTTGATTTCATGTTCTCTCTCTGAAAATTATATCTGTGGCCAGCTTTCATAGTGAAGTTCATCTATGTGTTAATTATCAGTGATGCAGTGATTTCATTATTCAAATGAAGCAAACGATAATGCTGGAAGGTGTATGAAGATATTCATGTGTATGTTCCACATTATAGCATGGTTCATTGTGAAGCAGGTTTCAGTATAGCACGGTCACTGTTGTGTCCCCCAATCAGGCCTTGTTATTCGTCAAAATTCACAGGAATCCAAATAGATTTTCGCAACCCAGCTCTATGGGAATCCATGGGAATCCAATGCTATCATTTCTATACAGATTGCTAGTATTGAATTTCTTGGATTCCGGGAGTGCTGACGGGAATTGGATTCCCGTGGAAAAAGAAGCCCTGCCAATTATTTATATGCAATCTGAATGCTGCTGTAATTGAAAACTCACTATAGTACGACTCCTCTATAGTGCTGTTAATATTTCGTCTCCCAACTTCATTGTTACAATGAAGAGGTGAGTGCACCCCTAGTCAATATTCCATTCATATTAATACTAAGACATGTGAGTTGGTGTTGCTATTTTTGTTTGATTCAAGTGGATTCCTTGCTTGGTTTACTTCTCATATCAATTGTTTCAGTTCCTGTATTGATACATGCAATTTTCTGTTGTTTGTAGGTGTGGACAGTCCAACAAGGATGGACAGACTGAGTGATCAGTCAAACAGGGGACATCTCAGCCTGGAACTCTCCCCAAAATCCAAAAACCCTCCTTTAACCAGACACTTGAGTATTCACGAAGAGGATGGACATGATGGCAAAGTCAGCTTTCATAGATCACCCGAAAGCAGGAAATCTAGGGTATGTAGTGGATGAAAAAACATCTCTAAGGTTGGCTGGAATTTCATCAGACATATTTAGACAATTGTCATGCTAGATTTTAAGAGATTTGGTTACATTATGTGCTAGGGGTCAGCTTGGTATTATGGTCATTTTCTCAAGCTTTAATTTTCAAACAAATAGAAAAGAGATTGAATTGAAACTCTGGGAGAGAAATCTGCTACTCAGGAAGCAGCTTTGGTGTGCTTTTCATGTCCAAAGCTGATTTAGCTTGCGCTGTGTCCCAGATGAACCCCCCCCACTTTTTAGGGGTTTAAAGTTTGAGCAACATTCCTATTATGGCAGTTTTCGGAAATAGAACGATTTTCCAGGAAAACTGTTAAATTCCATCATCTGAATTAACTTTGTTGTATATTATTCAGACATTACATAGTTCACTAACTGAATTTCTGGCAGTTTTAAGTTGGTTCTGTGTCAGAAAACGTGGTCTACTTTAGGCATCTCAATAGTGTCTTTGAGCAATGGTAAATACATGCATTTGTGTTGTACTGGTAGAGAGTGGCTTGTGGAGTCACTTGTGAAGTCACTTGTTTTGGGATAATGATTCAAATCAACAACACTACTTGATTGATTTCTAAAGGAGAATTGGTGTGATTAATAATAGGTGGTTTAGGCATTTTTCTCTTATTTCTATGGCTTGAATCTGAAACCCCCGGACAGAATTTGAAATGAAAAAGTATGATAAATTTTCTTTGAAATCCATTTTATTAGGAAAAATTTATCCTACTAGGCTGAAATTTTCAAAAGTGATCTGTAGTTATCTTTTCAAACTAGTAAAATTTTGTTCAATTTCATTAACATTGTGCGTTCAAGGAAACGAAACAGCCATAATGAAGGACAACCATAATTAGCAAGCTGACTTGTATTCTCTCTCACTCTGTCTGGTCATTGAATCTCTACAGTGTAGTTGATCCATCTAACAAACAAAGTATTGCAAAGTTTACTGGATGGTCACCTAAAACCCATGTAGTCAATTATAGAAAAAGAAGTTTGATGGAGGTTGAAGACTTTGGTATTGATTTTTCTCATTTTGCAGTACTGTGTTGAATACATCATTATCATGTTAATGCGAATGATTTTAGTATTGATTTTTGCCTACATTCACAATACTACGTTAGTTTTGTTATTTATCATCCAAAAGCTCTGCCTGTTGAAGCAGGAAGGCAGATTATCTGTAACATCAGACTGTAATCCCATTTTGCCAGCCTGGTAAATGCTTTTTCCTGTTCTGTTAAGTTCCTGTCATTACGGCTTTATTGGAGGTATCAATAGCTCCAGACCGTTCAATGATACCCTCAGATTAGATCTTGTACCTACATGATCTGTGAGAGAAGTCTAGACCAGCTACCCTATCAGTGACATTGATATTGGCGAAGGAATCGAAATTAGATCTCCTTCGTGCCTGATCTCCTAGGAATTTTCTGAACAGTTTAGCGGAGGTCTGTACTCTCTAGACCAAAGGTAAAATTACTTTCAGCTGACAAGGTGAGCTATTGGATGAATGCTTGTATTCCCATTTTGTACTAATATTTCTATTACATGTATATTAGCAGAAAGAAATAATTGTATTACGAGAATTGTCTAGACAGGATGGTGAATGTCTGGCACAGCTAGATGGAGATAAAGTAGTTCTCGACAAATGGCAAGATGGTTGAAAACCTGTTTCCCATCTTGTACTTCGTTAATTGAGATAGAAATAACAGTGTTCGCAATGTTTGTTTTCCATGTTTGCAGTCTTTGGAGTCTATTGGAGGCACCAGGGAAGCCATAGGAAAGGACGTGCAAAATAACAGCCTAGCAGCAGGCCAGGTCGATAGCGAGGACAGACAAGGCATTTTATCCAGGTTTTCCAAAGTTACATCTCCAACAGCTCTCTCCAAAATCAGAGATGTGAGTATATGTATTTCATACAGAATTTGAATAATAGCATTTCTATAATTACCGGAGCTAATGAATGGGGATCGTTATGCACAGTTTTCTGTCTGACCCAAGCCTTCAGGGCTTCGTTTTTAGCGCGAGTGATAGCTCGCCTGCACGCAAACACTCGCGTAAATTCATGTCACGAGAGTGATTTTCAGCTCACGTAAACTGTCACATTTTATAAACACAAAGCCCTGGCCTTGGAACCCTTCATTGTTCCCTCTGTATTGGCTGATTACCCAGCAAAAGAAAAAAAGGAAGAGTGGATGCATCAGTAGGAAAGAACAATAGAAGCTCACTAATTGGGTCCCACAGAAAACAGTATCAATTCCAGCCCATTCTCCAGCAGTCTAATGGATGGTTGCATGAACATTCTGTTGTGGATTATGTGTTCTACTGTGTGACGACTCAAATTACTTTATTGTATAATATGCAGTCTCGGATGGATTCTCAACCAGTTTGTCACAACTTTCATACATGTTTTTCGCAGTACTTCATTTGAAATGATGATCAGTTGAATTTCATCTGAAGAAAGTATTGTTGGGCTTAGCTACATGTACCTTACAGATGTTCATGGGCTCATTTCCACTGGTTGATCTGGTGTATTCCTGCGCAAATCTATTGATGAGTACATGCCATTATAGGATTTTTATCAATAATTTTTTTTCTCTGGAATATGTGTCAGAAGAGTTAGTACTTAACCAAGAAATTGTTTTAAATTTTTTACCTTGTCCCCTGTGGGCGTATTTAAGCCTTTTTGGCAGCTCTATTTAGCTCCCAGTCAGATATGCATATTTGTGGAATGAAAGCGAGGCCGCCAATCTGTGACGTCACAGACGCGATAGCTTGCTAATGACAGGTAGCAATTTAGTATGGATAACATACTGGGAGAGATTTCTTTTAGTGGCATTTAGAAGTCGGGAAGTAGATAAATAAACGAAATTGCTCATAGATAACAACTTCTAGTTTATTCAGGACGATGTTTTGATACAGGTATCATTCTCAAGTCATTGATATCAATCAATAAATAAGCAGTATATATTCATCCCCAGCGCGTATGACCTACTGATCCAGGAACCCCACCATGCGTCGAAGTCCACATTGTTAATTAATCCAGCCATCTCCACAAGCCTAATCCTGTACTATTAAATATTTCTCACCTAGTATAATACTATTGTTATCATACTGTTGACATTTACTCAAGGAACTGTATACTGCTTATTTATTATGCCCCCCCTCTAACTAGAGGGGGGGCATATAGCGATCGCTTTGTCCGGCTGTCCGTCTGTCCGTCTGAATTTCTTGCCTGCGCAATATCTGGGTTAATATTTGATGGACAGAACTGAAACTTGCATGGAATGTTGCCAGTGCCTCGTAGTTGTGCAGCGTAAAGTTTTTCTGAGTTCCGGTATCGTTTTATGGTCCTTTTTCTGAAATCTCTTTTTGACGACTCTCTTCCTCCAATGGAAAATCGGCTGCCCAATGACATACATATAGAAATTTCTCAACTTACCGAAGAGTTCGTATCTAGTCAAATACTCGGAATGTCAGCTGGTAAAGCCCAGGGCTTGGATGGAATTTCAATATCACTGTTAAAAAAATCTACGAATCACATATCTAAACCGTTAGCCTTCATTTTTAATTTGTCTTTGTCGACTGGCATATTTGTAGATGACTGGAAATCAGCTAGGGTTACCCCTCTGTACAAAGCTGGGGATGTTACTGATATAGGCAATTACCGCCCTATTTCCATCTTACCGATTGTGAGCAAGATAATAGAAAGACATGTACATAACTGTTTTTTATGATTTTTTAAATAACAACAACTGTTTTATCCAAAATCAATCCGGTTTTAGACCAAATCATTCATGTGAAACAGCTCTTACCAGTATGGTTGATAGATGGTTAAGAAATATTGACGAAGGTCTTTTAACTGGTGTTGTATTTTTAGACTTGAGAAAAGCATTTGACACTGTCAATCACGCTGTTTTATTGCACAAATTATCTTTTTATGGTGTACAAGGGCCTTTATTGAAATGGTGCCAGTCCTATTTAATGGATAGAAAGCAATGTGTAACCTGGAAAGACACCACTTCAAATTTTATGAATGTAAATATAGGTGTCCCACAAGGGTCGATTTTAGGACCGTTATTTTTCATATTATATATTAACGATCTCCCTGACATTTTAACATGCTCAAGTCTAGATTTGTATGCAGACGATAGCTCCCAGTCTTTTAGTGGGAAAAATGTAACTGAAGTAGAAATTAAGCTCAACACTGATCTGCAAAATATTCAGAAATGGATGTTCCTAAATAAATTGAGCCTGAATATATCTAAAACTAAATGTATGCTTATAGGGTCCGCACAAAAGCTGGCTAGATCACTTCAACTATCGGTTACATTGGACAACATTCCAATAGAAATTGTGACAGAATTTAAACTTCTAGGCATTGTCATTGACCATACTTTAACATGGCAAAATCATCTGTCGCAACTCTGTAAAAAGATATCAAGGAAACTTGGTGTTTTAAGACGCATGAGTCATTTTATGCCTCGCAATACTCTTGTTTTACTGTACAATGCACTTGTTTTCCCGCACTTTGAATTTTGTTCTACCGTTTGGGGCAATGTTTCAAATCAACTCTCTATCAATATGTTGTATAAACTCCAAAAAAGAGCTGCCAGAATCATTCTCAAGCCCAAAGACTTTTTAACTCCCACGGCTGATCTTTTTAACGTACTGAACTGGATGCCAATCCAACATAGAATCTTATACAAAAGAGCCGTTTTGGCATTTAAAGTTTTTAGAAACATTGCCCCACGATATCTAAATACTTTTACATTTGTTACATCTGTACATAGCTACAACACACGTGCTGCTCAACGTGATGCTTTATATTTACCTACACATCGTACGCAGTATTTTAAAAGAAGTTTTATCTACTCCGCAAGTATTTTATGGAATACCCTAAGCACGTCTATTAAAAATTCCGCCAACGTTCTGTCGTTTAAAAGAGCATATCTAAAATCATACTTTGAATGCTGAATCGATCCTGTTGCTATGATGCTTAACTCTAGTCATATTATCCACTTTATTTCATTATATTTATCCATTTTATGACTGTCGTACACTGTATATTTTAATTCATTTTTAATTTTTTATTATTATTTTATATTTATTTTTTTGTGTTTTTTTTTAATTATTATTATTTTTATTTATTTATTATTTTTTTCCCCCAAGTAATATTATAATCAGTTTTACTAATATTGTATATATGTTTTAAACGCAGGGCCGCAATGTAAACTAGTTCTTCAACTAATTGTGTAACCCTGGATAAATAAAGGTTCTATCTATCTATCTATCTATCTATATGGACAATTATGAAATTTGCAGGAAATGTGGTCAGTGCCCCGTAGTTGTGCAGTGTGAAGTTTCTCCGCGTTTCGCATATATTTTCAAGAGTTATGGCCCTTTTTTCTCCAAATCTTTGTGAATTGGGACTTGTCCAGGCTGGATCTCGGTTAATATTTTATGGACAAGTATGAAATTTACATGATATGTGGTCGATGCCGCATAGTTGTGCAGCGTGAAGTTTCTTTGCTTTCGGTTATATTTTCAAGAGTTATGGCCCTTCGTTTGTCAAACTTGAGTGAATGGGATATATTTATTTGTACAGGCTGGATCTCGGTCCATAACCGATTTGAACTGGGAAAATGGCTATATATATGTAATTCTACATTCCAAAGCAGATCACATAGGGCCTGAAGTATGAAATTGCCCCAAAAAGAGTGAATTGGTTGCAAAATTCGAAGTTCACTCATCGCTTCATAATTTCACCGCAATATACTCCAAAGGAATGTAGGTCTCATAACCAGGTCGCATTTTTGGATTTGGCGAAAGCCCTGGCAACCATCTTGCATCAAAACATTGTATTATCACTTGTTGGTCGATACTTGGAATATGTATTATGCGAGGCATGGCAAAACAAGTGACTTAAACATAATTTTTATAATTATCCAAATTAGGCCTCCACCAACCAATACAGAACAGAACAATGGCAGGGCAGTGTCTGATTAAAGCGGAGGGTGGGGGGGGGGGCATACAATTGAGCAATCTCTGATTGCTTCCTTCCTGTGTTTATTGGTGTCATTGAGTTGAGAACAAAATCATGGGTCAAAATATTTAGGAGAGGGTATTTGAAATCAGTCGAGTGGTTGCAATATAATACAATATAAAATTTGACCGTTTACGTGAGCTATTTATCACTCTCGTGACATGAATTTACTAGACTGTTTGCGTGCAGGTGAGCTATCTGATAATGTCACCAACACCCGTTGTGCGAGAAATTGCCCCCCCCCCCATGTATCTGCGAAAAGTCGGGAGCAGGACAGCTAGAAAGTCGCAATTTGTTCTTTCCTATCAATTACGCTAGAAGGACGGCATATTCCTACTGGAAATAATTTATTGAACACAGATTTGCCAGAAGTAAAAAAAAATGAACTAAATCTTTTTGGTAAATGATATCTAACGTCGTGCTTTCAAACTGACCTGAACGAAAGAGAAAACTCCAAAATTGGCGAACGTCTCAGTGTTGCCATTTCACCAGGTAGGCCTGAACTAACAAATTATTTTGATCATTGTCTAAATATTTATTCATTCTATGCATAGGGGGTCTATATATAACGTCCGGCATAGATAATAAATAACATACCAGTATGTGTTTACAAGTCGACCTTGTTCCATGTGTGACGGTTCGTCTGCTTCAGATTGTCCCTCTGTTCCACCTCATTTCGGTCGTTTGGTACGGGTTTAAACTGATACGGCAGAACGTCAAGATGTCCATTTATGTCCTCTGTATATAGATCATCATTACTGGCATATTCCTCCATGGTTTCGAATCGTTTTCGATTAATTATACAGCGATATACGCGATGGAGTAATCGCAAATCCACAGCTTAATATATAGCTCAGACACCGGTCCACAGGAGACGGTCGCCTGTCTTACGTCACGAGGTCACGTGACGCCTAAGCTCATTAACGGGTTAACTGGCGGAAATTGAGCTACAGGTCTTTAATTAAAAAAGCTTAAATACGCACACAGGGGACAAGGAAAAAAATGTTAAAAAATTTCTTAGTTATAAGTACTAACTCTTACACATTCCAGAGAAAAACTAAAGCCTATGGGCTTAATGAGATCTGGTAGCTGGGTTATTGGGGGATAAGTTTGTAATGAAATAAACGCACAATTATATATTTAATTTCAAGTTAGGCACAGGTTGCACCAGACCCGAACGTATGTGGCTAAAATGCAATCACAAGTTACATCCTGTGACAAGGTATATGAAGGGCCGTTCGCGCCATAAACGCATCCTTTAAACGTTTTAACTTCTTAAACGTTTAAAAATTGTAAAGCTTTAAAAAGTTTAAACGTTTAAACTTGAACCAACCAATCAGATGTTATGAACGGACATTTTCCTGTTAAAAAGCAAACGTTTCCAGTTGTAAATTCGCGACTTCAGATGTTTCCTGTCAAAAGAAAAATTCAGTCTTTTAAAGGTTTCTGGTTAAAAGGATAACGTTTCCGGTTGTGATCGTCCAATCAGATTTTTAGCCCACCATCATCAGATGGTGGGCTGTTCAAATCGCTTTTTGTCCGTGGTCCGTCGTCCGTTCGTAAACAATTTCTTGTTATCGCGATTTCTCAGGAACTACTGCATGGATCTTTCTCAAATTTGGTACACAGGTTCCCCTTGGGGTCTAGTTGTGCAAGATACCTTTTCTGATCCGATTCGAAAATCCAATATGGCCACCAGGCAGCCATCTTGGATTTCCCCATGAAACCTTGTTATCGCGATTTCTCAGGAACTACTGCAGGGATCTTTCTCAAATTTGGTACTCCGGTTTCCCTTGGGGTCTAGTTGTGCAAGATACCTTTTCTGGTCCGATTCGAAAATCCAATATGGCCACAAGGCGGCTATCTTGGATTTCCCCATGAAACCTTGTTATCATGAATTCTTAGGAACTACTTGATGGATCTTTCTCAAATTTGGTGCACTGGTTCCCCTTGGGGTCTAGTTGTGCAAGATACCTTTTCTGATCCGATTCGAAAATCCAATATGGCCACAAGGCGGCCATCTTGGATTTCCCCATGAAACCTCGTTATCGCGATTCTCAGGAACTACTCCATGGATCTCTCTCAAATTTGGTACACAGGTTCCCCTTGGGGTCTAGTTGTGCAAGATATCTTTTCTGGATCCGATTCGAAAATCCAATATGGCCACAAGGCGACCATCTTGGATTTCCCCATGAAACATTATCATGAATTCTCAGGAACTACTTCATCAGTCTTTCTCAAATTTGGTACACAGGTTTCCCTTGGGGTCTAGTTGTGCAAGATACCTTTTCTGGTCCGATTCGAAAATCCAATATGGCCACAAGGCGGCCATCTTGGATTTCCCCTTGAAACCATGTTAACATGAATTCTCGGGAACTACTTCATGGATCTTTCTCAAATTTGGTACACTGGTTCCCCTTGGGGTCTAGTTGTGCAAGATACCTTTTCTGGTCCTATTCGAAAATCCAATATGGCCACCAGGCAGCCATCTTGGATTTCCCCATGAAACCTTGTTATCACGATTTCTCAGGAACTACTGCATGGATCTTTCTCAAATTTGGTACACAGGTTCCTCTTGGGGTCTAGTTGTGCAAGATACCTTTTCCGGTCCGATTCGAAAATCCAATATGGCCACAAGACAGCCATCTTGGATTTCCCCATGAAACATTGTTATCATGAATTCTCAGGAACTACTTCATGGATCTTTCTCAAATTTGGTACTCCGGTTCCCCTTGGAGTCTAGTTGTGCAAGATACCTTTTCTGGTCCGATTCGAAAATCCAATATGGTCACAAGGCGGCCATCGTGAATTTATCCATGAAACCTTGTTATCGCGATTTGATCTTTCTCAAATTTGTTACACAGGTCCCTTGTGGTCCAGTTGTGCAAGAAACCTTTTTTGGTCTGATTCGAAAATCCAATATGACCATCAAGCGGCCATTTTGAATTTCCCCGTGAAATTTTGTTATCGTGAATTCTCAGGAGCTACTGCGTGGATGCTAGTCAAATTTGGTACACAGGTTCCCCTTGTGGTCTACCTGTGCAAGATACCTTTCCTGGTCCGATTCCAAAATCCAATATGGCCACCAGGTGGCCATCTTAGATTTCCCAATGAAACATTGTTATTGCGATTTCTCAGGAACTACTTCATGGATCTTTCTCAAATTTGGTACACCGGTTCCCCTTGATGTCTAGTTGTGCAAGATGTCTTTTCTCTTCCGATTCGAAAATCCAATATGGCCACCAGGCAGCCATCTTGGATTTCCCCATGAAACTTTATCGTGATTTCTCCAGAAGTACTGCGTGGATCTTTCTCAAATTTGGTACACAGGTTCCCCTTGGGGACTAGTTGTGGAAGATACCTTTTTCGATCCGATTTGAAAATGTAATATGCCCACCAGATGGCCATTTTGCATTTCCCCATGAAACTTTATCGTGGTTTGTCAGGAAGTACTGTATGGATGTTTCTCAAATTTGGTACACAGGCTCCCCATGTGGTCCAGTTGCGCAAGATACCTTTCTTGGTCTGATTCGGAAATCCAATATGGCCACCTTATGGCCACCAGGTGGCCATCTTCAATTTCCCCTTGAAACATTGTTATCGTGAATTCTCAGGAAATACTTCAAGGATTTTTCTGAAATTTGGTACACATGACCCACATGGAGCCTAGTTATGCAAGATACATTTTTTCGTCTGATTCGAAAATCCAAGTTACGCTTCAAATTAATACGGTATTCCCGAGTTGTGACGTTGCATCACAAGAGTAGGCAGATCAAATGGTGGGACATATT
This sequence comes from Hanleya hanleyi, assembly GCA_036873755.1. NCBI lineage: Eukaryota > Metazoa > Mollusca > Polyplacophora > Lepidopleurida > Hanleyidae > Hanleya > Hanleya hanleyi. The sequence continues at coordinate 12,760 of JAVTVY010048974.1, read as the reverse complement.
CTATATATTGACTATAGAGAATATCCATACCTTCACTTTCCATATCAAGGAGTTCAAATGATTCCGAATTAAAATGTATTTCTTCAAATTTTAAATCAGTTTACTTTCGTCCATGCCATTGCAAGTGAACTGCCCCATCATTTCCTCTGCCGACGGGTCGGCTACACGAAGGGACGTCACTCTTGTGACACAACCTCACAACTCGACAACTGTAGACTACTGCGTGTTTCGATCCAAGAGAGATAATCAGGATTCAGACACTAAAGTTTCAACATTACTGCGCATACCGGATCCCTTCAGAATTAAGTTTTGTACCATCTTACCATCAAACATAACAGAAATAGCATTCGTTTCTCATTATAAAATCTTAAGTATGTTTCATAGCTCATGCGAAAGTGTCAAAGAGATTTGTCTTCGCTTCAATTCGAAATGCTGCAAACAAGATTGCAAATCATTCATTTGTTCTTAGTAACAATGGACAAAAAGATCCTCTTGTCATTAGCTTACAATTATCGGACAATGGTGGGCGCCAAGATCCTTCAGGATCTCTCGTTTATTTGGGCCGTGTGTATTCCAACATCTACACCAACACGTGCAAATCTCCACTGGCAAACATTTCCCGTATGTAGTGTATTTTAACCAATGAAAACCATTCTTACAAATAAGGTTTTGGAGAATATCTTTGGCACCGGGACAATTTGCGCGAATATTTGTGAGGGTTATTTTGATTGGTTCAAACAGACTACATAGCGGAAACGTTTTACCAGTGGACACGTGTTGATGTTGAGGTTTGAACATACGCGGCAGCAATAAAAAAATCTGACTGGACGGTCACAACCGGTAACGATTTCCCTTAAACCGGAAACGTTTAAAAGTCTCGAATATTACTACTGGAAACGTTTGCCTTTTCACAGGAAACGTCTAAAGTATTAGACGTTACAACACCAAACGTTTGCTTTTGGACAGGAAAGGTCTTCCAAATGTCAATTCATGACATCTGATTGGTTGGTGCAAGTTAAACGTTTAAATTTATTAAACGTTTGGATTTATGGCGCGAACGGCCCTTCTTGAAAGGTACCGACATAATGAAGTTGAACATACCAAAGAAAGGCAGTCCTAGGATAAAAGTAACTCCGAAAATGGAAGCCGAAATATAGAATATTATATCACAATGACTTCCATTTTCGGAGTTACTTTTATCGAAGTTTATGTGAAATTGATCAGTGGGAACAATGAAAGGTAGTCCTATAATGAGGGAAGTTGCACACGTTACGCTAACCATGTGTTACCCAATTAATTTCCGTCCAATTAGACACTACAGTAGGTGCTCATCCAACCTTGACTCAACCAAAATAGCTGAATTTTGCTCTTTATCTTGATACATAATTCCTCCAATACGTCAGTTTGGGATTCCAGATGAACACCATGACCACCATGTTAATTTAACCAGCATAAAGAAAGCAATATGATACCTTCTTTAACATGGTATTGTTGGTGTTGCGTTGAAACTGCAAACTGACCTGTTGAGATTTCGATGGAAAAAGGGGCCTAAATACCCACAGGGGATTGAGGTCAGTTTGTACAGAACATACATGTACCTAGGGGTAAATAAGAGAGATTATACCTAGGGGTAAATAGAGATTGATTTAGTGTTATGAGTGAGAAGGGCTGGACATCAAGGTTGATGATGGTTATGTCACAAGTTTGGCTAAGACAAGACATGTATTACACTTTCTGGATATCCCACAGGTTGACTGGTGGAGTACAAGATAGGAAAAGATTATAAGATATGTTACAGCTTGCTCTTGTGAGAAAAGCAAACAGTGGCCTGCAAAGGTGATAATGAGACAATGGTGGCCAGGTTGGCTGCTATGGTAGAGCATCTCTCACATATACACCTAACCAGCTAAACTGTATAATTTTCTCAGCCGAGTCCAAGCTTTGGTAAAGTGACGATACCAGTCTACCATACTTTAGAGCGTATTAATCTCATATTTTGTGGGAAAACAATGAACAGAGTAATATTTAATGCAGATAAGGGATCAAATATATGCCAAGTGACTATTAGTGACTGAATATAGACATACAAAAGCCTTTCAACCACTAAGGATCCCCAAAACTCATCTCTGTGGAACTACTTTCATGCAGCGTAAGGCTATCCCGTGAGTCGGTTTGCACTTTTGTCCATTTCCCTACAGCATTCTAAAGAGCCTCTGGCTTACGCCAGATCTAAAAAAATATTGATAAAAATCCTTTAACAGAGTGTGTACCTAATAGAATAATAAAAATAATTGGAACTGCGACCAGGGGCTACCAAGGATCAGGTCTACACAGGGCCTAGTGTCCTGGCCGCCAAACCGTTCAGCTAATCGACAGTATTTGGCATTCAGTGCAACAGACTATAGCCTTTACAAGATACAGTGCTTCGGATTTAAGAAGCGCGAGAGCGAAAGCGCTCAATCGCGCGCCTGAATCAAAATTTAGAGGCTCTTTTTTTCGCGCTTCTTCAATTTATCGTATGGAATAATCTTTATTTACCTCTAATAACTTTTCATGAAAACGCAAGACGTTTCGATCACGAAAATCCGGAACTGTGCGAGCTCTTCTGGCAAAGGAGTTAAACTTGGTTCGGATTTAACCGAGGACCGAAACGTCCTCGCTTATAATTGGTTAAATTTCTACAGCTGTGTGTAAATACTGACCAATCACAGCGGCAGATACAGCTATGTGTGGATGTGTCGACGGACATATTGTTGTTGGCGCGCTCGTCTGATTTTGGGATTTGTTTGATTGATTGTGGCCGCGAATACGCGAAATGGCTACAAAACTTCCACCAACAGTTAGACTAGAAACATTTAATAGGCGGAACACGGGTGGTGTTCTATCGTATACGACCGAAAACGGCATAGTACCGTAACAGAAGTTTGGCGCAAACTGCGCAAAACATTGACAAAATTCTCAAAGATCGCAGAATCCGAGGAAAGGCACAGAAAGAATTAAAGGGATAACAATGAAACACATCAGGGATAACTGGTTTCGCTTACGTTTATTATCAACATTTCATACATAATTGTCCGATAATATTGATGTCGCATTTCATAATGTAAAAGAAGTTTGAAAATAATACTAATACTTTTCTTGCAAGAAGAATCATAAAATGGGAATTACTAGTTACATCCCCATTCTCGAAAATAGCTCTTCTAAAAGTTTTTAGAAGGTTTTTTTTTAGAGGAGTGATCGCTCTTCTTGACAAAATTAGAAGAGCGATTTTGAGCTCTTCTGGATTTTTCAAATCCGAAGCACTGAAGATATCTCGGCAGCCTTATAATCTGTACAAGGTTCAAGAGAATAAATCCGTGTCTTCATATTCCGACAATTTTGATTGGTCGATGGCTGCCATCTTGTTCCATACAGAAGCTTTCTAAATAGAATTTAAGAGACCTCGAACCATTAGACCTCTGTACGAAGTTTCGCATCAATTAAGTTTTGTACCATCTTACCATCAAACATAACAGAAATAGCATTCGTTCCTCATTATAAAATCTTAAGTATGTTTCATAGTTCATGCGAAAGTGTCAAAGAGATTTGTCTTCGCTTCAATTCGAAATGCTGCAAACAAAATTACAAATCATTCATTTGTTCTTAGTAACAATGGACAAAAAGATCCTCTTGTCATTAGCTTACAATTATCGGACAATGGTGGGCGCCAAGATCCTTCAGGATCTCTCATTTATTTGGGCCGTGTGTATTCCAACATCTACACCAACACGTGCAAATCTCCACTGGCAAATGTTTCCCGTATGTAGTGTATTTTAACCAATGAAAACCATTCTTACAAATAAGGTTTTGGAGAATATCTTTGGCACCGGGACAATTTGCGCGAATATTTGTGAGGGTTATTTTGATTGGTTCAAACAGACTACATAGCGGAAACGTTTTACCAGTGGACACGTGTTGATGTTGAGGTTTGAACATACGCGGCAGCAATAAAAAAATCTGACTGGACGGTCACAACCGGTAACGATTTCCCTTAAACCGGAAACGTTTAAAAGTCTCGAATATTACTACTGGAAACGTTTGCCTTTTCACAGGAAACGTCTAAAGTATTAGACGTTACAACACCAAACGTTTGCTTTTGGACAGGAAAGGTCTTCCAAATGTCAATTCATGACATCTGATTGGTTGGTGCAAGTTAAACGTTTAAATTTATTAAACGTTTGGATTTATGGCGCGAACGGCCCTTCTTGAAAGGTACCGACATAATGAAGTTGAACATACCAAAGAAAGGCAGTCCTAGGATAAAAGTAACTCCGAAAATGGAAGCCGAAATATAGAATATTATATCACAATGACTTCCATTTTCGGAGTTACTTTTATCGAAGTTTATGTGAAATTGATCAGTGGGAACAATGAAAGGTAGTCCTATAATGAGGGAAGTTGCACACGTTACGCTAACCATGTGTTACCCAATTAATTTCCGTCCAATTAGACACTACAGTAGGTGCTCATCCAACCTTGACTCAACCAAAATAGCTGAATTTTGCTCTTTATCTTGATACATAATTCCTCCAATACGTCAGTTTGGGATTCCAGATGAACACCATGACCACCATGTTAATTTAACCAGCATAAAGAAAGCAATATGATACCTTCTTTAACATGGTATTGTTGGTGTTGCGTTGAAACTGCAAACTGACCTGTTGAGATTTCGATGGAAAAAGGGGCCTAAATACCCACAGGGGATTGAGGTCAGTTTGTACAGAACATACATGTACCTAGGGGTAAATAAGAGAGATTATACCTAGGGGTAAATAGAGATTGATTTAGTGTTATGAGTGAGAAGGGCTGGACATCAAGGTTGATGATGGTTATGTCACAAGTTTGGCTAAGACAAGACATGTATTACACTTTCTGGATATCCCACAGGTTGACTGGTGGAGTACAAGATAGGAAAAGATTATAAGATATGTTACAGCTTGCTCTTGTGAGAAAAGCAAACAGTGGCCTGCAAAGGTGATAATGAGACAATGGTGGCCAGGTTGGCTGCTATGGTAGAGCATCTCTCACATATACACCTAACCAGCTAAACTGTATAATTTTCTCAGCCGAGTCCAAGCTTTGGTAAAGTGACGATACCAGTCTACCATACTTTAGAGCGTATTAATCTCATATTTTGTGGGAAAACAATGAACAGAGTAATATTTAATGCAGATAAGGGATCAAATATATGCCAAGTGACTATTAGTGACTAAATATAGACATACAAAGCCTTTCAACCACTAAGGATCCCCAAAACTCATCTCTGTGGAACTACTTTCATGCAGCGCAAGGCTATCCCGTGAGTCGGTTTGCACTTTTGTCCATTTCCCTACAGCATTCTAAAGAGCCTCTGGCTTACGCCATATCTCAAAAAATATTGATAAAAATCCTTTAACAGAGTGTGTACCTAATAGAATAATAAAAATAATTGGAACTGCGACCAGGGGCTACCAAGGATCAGGTCTACACAGGGCCTAGTGTCCTGGCCGCCAAACCGTTAAGCTAATCGACAGTATTTGGCATTCAGTGCAACAGACTATAGCCTTTACAAGATACAGTGCTTCGGATTTAAGAAGCACGAGAGCGAAAGCGCTCAATCGCGCGCCTGAATCAAAATTTAGAGGCTCTTTTTTTCGCGCTTCTTGAATTTATCGTATGGAATAATCTTTATTTACCTCTAATAACTTTTCATGAAAACGCAAGACGTTTCGATCACGAAAATCCGGAACTGTGCGAGCTCTTCTGGCAAAGGAGTTAAACTTGGTTCGGATTTAACCGAGGACCGAAACGTCCTCGCTTATAATTGGTTAAATTTCTACAGCTGTGTGTAAATACTGACCAATCACAGCGGCGGATACAGCTATGTGTGGATGTGTCGACGGACATATTGTTGTTGGCGCGCTCGTCTGATTTTGGGATTTGTTTGATTGATTGTGGCCGCGAATACGCGAAATGGCTACAAAACTTCCACCAACAGTTAGACTAGAAACATTTAATAGGCGGAACACGGGTGGTGTTCTATCGTATACGACCGAAAACGGCATAGTACCGTAACAGAAGTTTGGCGCAAACTGCGCAAAACATTGACAAAATTCTCAAAGATCGCAGAATCCGAGGAAAGGCACAGAAAGAATTAAAGGGATAACAATGAAACACATCAGGGATAACTGGTTTCGCTTACGTTTATTATCAACATTTCATACATAATTGTCAGATAATATTGATGTCGCATTTCATAATGTAAAAGAAGTTTGAAAATAATACTAATACTTTTCTTGCAAGAAGAATCATAAAATGGGAATTACTAGTTACATCCCCATTCTCGAAAATAGCTCTTCTAAAAGTTTTTAGAAGGTTTTTTTTTAGAGGAGTGATCGCTCTTCTTGACAAAATTAGAAGAGCGATTTTGAGCTCTTCTGGATTTTTCAGATCCGAAGCACTGAAGATATCTCGGCAGCCTTATAATCTGTACAAGGTTCAAGAGAATAAAACCGTGTCTTCATATTCCGACAATTTTGATTGGTCGATGGCTGCCATCTTGTTCCATACAGAAGCTTTCTAAATAGAATTTAAGAGACCTCGAACCATTAGACCTCTGTACGAAGTTTCGCATCAATTAAGTTTTGTACCATCTTACCATCAAACATAACAGAAATAGCATTCGTTCCTCATTATAAAATCTTAAGTATGTTTCATAGCTCATGCGAAAGTGTCAAAGAGATTTGTCTTCGCTTCAATTCGAAATGCTGCAAACAAAATTGCAAATCATTCATTTGTTCTTAGTAACAATGGACAAAAAGATCCTCTTGTCATTAGCTTACAATTATCGGACAATGGTGGGCGCCAAGATCCTTCAGGATCTCTCGTTTATTCGGGCCGTGTGTATTCCAACATCTACACCAACACGTGCAAATCTCCACTGGCAAACGTTTCCCGTATGTAGTGTATTTTAACCAATGAAAACCATTCTTACAAATAAGGTTTTGGAGAATATCTTTGGCACCGGGACAATTTGCGCGAATATTTGTGAGGGTTATTTTGATTGGTTCAAACAGACTACATAGCGGAAACGTTTTACCAGTGGACACGTGTTGATGTTAAGGTTTGAACATACGCGGCAGCAATAAAAAAATCTGACTGGACGGTCACAACCGGTAACGATTTCCCTTAAACCGGAAACGTTTAAAAGTCTCGAATATTACTACTGGAAACGTTTGCCTTTTCACAGGAAACGTCTAAAGTATTAGACGTTACAACACCAAACGTTTGTTTTTGGACAGGAAAGGTCTTCCAAATGTCAATTCATGACATCTGATTGGTTGGTGCAAGTTAAACGTTTAAATTTATTAAACGTTTGGATTTATGGCGCTAACGGCCCTTCTTAAAAGGTACCGACATAATGAAGTTGAACATACCAAAGAAAGGCAGTCCTAGGATAAAAGTAACTCCGAAAATGGAAGCTGAAATATAGAATATTATATCACAATGACTTCCATTTCGGAGTTACTTTTATCCTAGGACTGCCTTTCTTTTTATGTGAAATTGATCTGTGGGAACAATGAAAGGTAGTCCTATAATGAGGGAAGTTGCACACGTTACGCTAACCATGTGTTACCCAATTAATTTCCGTCCAATTAGACACTACAGTAGGTGCTCATCCAACCTTGACTCAACCAAAATAGCTGAATTTTGCTCTTTATCTTGATACATAATTCCTCCAATACGTCAGTTTGGGATTCCAGATGAACACCATGACCACCATGTTAATTTAACCAGCATAAAGAAAGCAATATGATACCTTCTTTAACATGGTATTGTTGGTGTTGCGTTGAAACTGCAAACTGACCTGTTGAGATTTCGATGGAAAAAGGGGCCTAAATACCCACAGGGGATTGAGGTCAGTTTGTACAGAACATACATGTACCTAGGGGTAAATAAGAGAGATTATACCTAGGGGTAAATAGAGATTGATTTAGTGTTATGAGTGAGAAGGGCTGGACATCAAGGTTGATGATGGTTATGTCACAAGTTTGGCTAAGACAAGACATGTATTACACTTTCTGGATATCCCACAGGTTGACTGGTGGAGTACAAGATAGGAAAAGATTATAAGATATGTTACAGCTTGCTCTTGTGAGAAAAGCAAACAGTGGCCTACAAAGGTGATAATGAGACAATGGTGGCCAGGTTGGCTGCTATGGTAGAGCATCTCTCACATATACACCTAACCAGCTAAACTGTATAATTTTCTCAGCAGAGTCCAAGCTTTGGTAAAGTGACGATACCAGTCTACCATACTTTAGAGCGTATTAATCTCATATTTTGTGGGAAAACAATGAACAGAGTAATATTTAATGCAGATAAGGGATCAAATATATGCCAAGTGACTATTAGTGACTGAATATAGACATACAAAAGCCTTTCAACCACTAAGGATCCCCAAAACTCATCTCTGTGGAACTACTTTCATGCAGCGTAAGGCTATCCCGTGAGTCGGTTTGCACTTTTGTCCATTTCCCTACAGCATTCTAAAGAGCCTCTGGCTTACGCCAGATCTAAAAAAATATTGATAAAAATCCTTTAACAGAGTGTGTACCTAATAGAATAATAAAAATAATTGGAACTGTGACCAGGGGCTACCAAGGATCAGGTCTACACAGGGCCTAGTGTCCTGGCCGCCAAACCGTTCAGCTAATCGACAGTATTTGGCATTCAGTGCAACAGACTATAGCCTTTACAAGATACAGTGCTTCGGATTTAAGAAGCGCGAGAGCGAAAGCGCTCAATCGCGCGCCTGAATCAAAATTTAGAGGCTCTTTTTTTTGCGCTTCTTGAATTTATCGTATGGAATAATCTTTATTTACCTCTAATAACTTTTCATGAAAACGCAAGACGTTTCGATCACAAAAATCCGGAACTGTGCGAGCTCTTCTGGCAAAGGAGTTAAACTTGGTTCGGATTTAACCGAGGACCGAAACGTCCTCGCTTACAATTGGTTAAATTTCTACAGCTGTGTGTAAATACTGACCAATCACAGCGGCGGATACAGCTATGTGTGGATGTGTCGACGGACATATTGTTGTTGGCGCGCTCGTCTGATTTTGGGATTTGTTTGATTGATTGTGGCCGCGAATACGCGAAATGGCTACAAAACTTCCACCAACAGTTAGACTAGAAACATTTAATAGGCGGAACACGGGTGGTGTTCTATCGTATACGACCAAACTGCGCAAAACATTGGCAAAATTCTCAAAGATCGCAGAATCCGAGGAAAGGCACAGAAAGAATTAAAGGGATAACAATGAAACACATCAGGGATAACTGGTTTCGCTTACGTTTATTATCAACATTTCATACATAATTGTCAGATAATATTGATGTCGCATTTCATAATGTAAAAGAAGTTTGAAAATAATACTAATACTTTTCTTGCAAGAAGAATCATAAAATGGGAATTACTAGTTACATCCCCATTCTCGAAAATAGCTCTTCTAAAAGTTTTTAGAAGGTTTTTTTTTAGAGGAGTGATCGCTCTTCTTGACAAAATTAGAAGAGCGATTTTGAGCTCTTCTGGATTTTTCAAATCCGAAGCACTGAAGATATCTTGGCAGCCTTATAATCTGTACAAGGTTCAAGAGAATAAATCCGTGTCTTCATATTCCGACAATTTTGATTGGTCGATGGCTGCCATCTTGTTCCATACAGAAGCTTTCTAAATAGAATTTAAGAGACCTCGAACCATTAGACCTCTGTACGAAGTTTCGCATCAATCGGTTTAGCGGTTTCAGAGGAGATAATCTTAGAAGGTTTGGCGTTAAATCCAATATGGCTGCCAAACCAATCAAAAATATTTGCTTTCAGTGCAACAGACCATGACCTTCCTGCTATATCGCAGTAACGTAAAACTCTGTATCTATAAGGGTTAGAGAATAAGCCGTTGCAAAATTGGTAAAGTTTTTCAGAAAATTCAAGATGGCAGCCAAACCACGTGACCTAGCAGTAAAATTTTTGCATATTCATGATCGCCATATGGCCCACACAATTCACCTCAGCAATCAGCAATTGCCGAGGTAAATGCTGTGGCATAATCAGTTCACCTCAGCAATATTTAACATGGTGTTAAATAGGAATTATTTTAATATGACATTATTTTTGCCGAGGTGATTTTTCTGAATTGTGTGGGCATCATATAACATATATTTCATAATTTTTCTCGTCAAAATCCGTTACTTGAAAATATGACCATTTTGATTGGTCGATGGCGGCCATCTTTTTTAATGGATGAACTTTTTAAATCTAAGAATGAGAGAACTCAATCAGACCAGGCATCTGACCAATCAGAGTCAACTAAGTATATGCATTTGATCTCATCCACCGGAACATATCCTGTAAGGTTGGGTTTAATCCACCTCATCATTCATGAGATATCTTTGACACAAAATCATGTGCAATAATAATAATAAGAATCCGAACGATTTCAATAGGGGACCACCGCCCCTCCCCCTCCCCTCCCGTCCCTTCCCCGTCGTGATATAGCTGAAAAAATGTTGAAAGCGACGTTAAACCCTATTCACTCACTCACTCAATAGGGGACCATGGTCCTTCGGACCGGGTCCCCTAATAATAATAATAAGCTTTATTTCAAGAGAGTGGTACAATACTCAGTCAGCTGCAGGCTGATTTTCCCTGAGGCCCTCACACACACATGCACAAAATCAGCATCAATAGACAAGAATATTGAGAGACATATATACTGTAAAAGAAAAAAATAGTACTGATCAAACATTTTTCATATATTGAGTTCTAAATCTCTGCACTGAGGAAACACTGAATAAACTAGTTCCCCATTGTTATAGCTGGTTTCCAGCTTTCATTAAGTTTGGTCATAATGGTAAAACAGGAATGTTTGGGGCGAAAACCAGACTGTTTTTTTATAAGAAGATCATGGGATGAAATATAAGTGTATATAACCAGTCAGAAACATGTCGTTCCAGTATTTTGGATAGGACAGGTAATATGGATATTGGTCTGTAATTTTCGACCTTGTTTATAGACCCTGACTTGTGGAGAGGGTAAACTTTGGCTTCTTTCCATTGTTCAGGGAAAATGCCTGTTTTTTCTCTGGTTGCGGATTCTTGTTATAGATGGAGTTATTAGGTCTGCCTTTATCTTCAGAAATTTAGGACTAATTCCATCCAGGCCCGTACTTTTGGATGGGTCTAATTCATTAAGGTAGTTAAATACAAATGATTCAGTCACAGGTGGAATTGAGAAGGTATTACCGGGGGGAAGTTTTTGAGAAACATAGCTCCTGAAGTTTGTTAAGAGTTGAACCAGGGGCATATGGTATATGAAATTGTTCGAATAGTATTTCTCCACCATCCAGTGACATATTTCACCATCCATTTTAATTAGCCACATTCTTAGGAGCCTGTGAAAGATCAACAGTTGGTTTGGCATAATTTTTTACTATTTTTTGCTTGTGTGGTGTATCCTCACTCTGAGAGGCTGTTTACTCTTCGCGCATGTTAATCATAAACCTATTGTAACCTCACTCTGAAAGCCAGCTTATTCCTCAAATGTGTAACTGATATAAACATAGTGTAACCTCGCCCCAAAAGCCTGTTCATTCCCCACACATGTAACTCATCAACCTAGTTTAACCTCACATGTGTAACTCATTTAGTTTAACCTCTCCCTGAAAGCCTGTGTATTCCTCACACATGTAATTCATAAACCTATTTTAACATCATCCTGAAAGCCTGTTATTCCTCACACATGTAACTCATAAACTTAGTTTAACCTTGCCCTGAAAGCCTATTCATTCCTCCCATGTGTGAATCGTAAACTTAGTTTAACCTCACATGTGTAACTCATATAAACCTAGTTTAACCTCACTCTGAAAGCCTGTTTATTCCTCACACATGTAACTCATAAACCTAGTTCAACCTCAACTTGAAAGTCTGTTTAGTTCTCGCACATTTAACTCAAAAACCTAGTTTAACCCCATCCTGAAAGCCTGTTTCTTCCTCACACATGTAACTCATAAACAAAGTGTAGCCTCATCTCAAAGTTTGCTCCTCACACATGTAACTCATAAACCTAGTGTTTACAACCTTACCCCTAAAGCCTGTTTATTCCCCACAAGTGTAACTCGTAAAAATAGTGTAACCTCATCCCCATAGCATGTTTGTTTTTCGTGCTGAAACTCTGAAAGCCTGTGTTTACTCACACCTGTACATGTAACTCATAAACCTAGTGTAGTCTCACTCTGAAAGCCTGTTTATTCCTCCTGCATTTCACGCATGTAAAACTATTATAACCTCACCCCAAAAGCATGTTTGTTCCTCATGCGTGCCAAGTTTTATGGTTGTGAGATAGAGTGCCAATGTCATTATCAGCAAAAGCATTGTGGATGGAATATTTTGCAGACTATGTTTTGCCCATTATCAACCTCGCATTGATTCCTTCAGATTATTTTGCCATACAAAGGCAAGCAGGCCTCGAATTTCACCTCAATTTTCTGCCAGCCCATCGGGCTGGCTGAACCCAAGATCTACCAGCCCTGGTCAGTTTTTACCAGCCAGTTTATTTATAATAAATATTGTAATGTAAATTTGCTGTTGTTGTTGTTCCGTAGTTCCCATGCCCCAGGTACATCGCATAACCTTAGCATTTTTAGCTCGCCGTATACGAAGTAGGCGAGGTATTGGGAGAGAGA
>JAVTVY010048973.1:0-24420 GCA_036873755.1 Hanleya hanleyi | reverse complement strand
ATCGCATTTTATTGTGAAATGAAGTTAATTTTAACCAAACGAACATAATTCATTCAAATTATACAGAAGTATTTCTATGTTCAATTGAATAATAGCAATCTATCCCCAGAACTCATGCAGCAACTGGGCTAATTCCCGCCAATATGAAAATAGACGAATGCGAGATTGGTTCCGCCGAAAATTAATCGTGCCATGATAAGATAAGGTTCTTCATTGTACTGAGCATCTCATTTGGAACAGAATACAAAACACATAAAAAGTAGAACAAATAATAAAGTAAACAAACAGGTACGACGTTTCCGTTTCCGCTTCCAGAAATCCACTAGGCCAGAGGTCAGTTTTCGCAGCTAAAGTGAGTTCTGGGGCTAGATTGCAGAAATATTTCTAACTTCTTTTGAAATTCAGTTCGTGCATGTCCGCTCTGTCTGACGATATTTTCCCAATCGAATATAAACAAAATAGCCCCAGCTGTGGTTACTGTGCACGCATACAAACATACTAGCCTTGGGAGGAATTTCGCATGTGATTATGCAACATTGTAACGATTTGTTGACGAGCGCTCTGTTCGTAACAATGTTGCATAATAACATCCTTCTTAAATTCGTCGTTTCTTGTAGAGAAATTCCATATTGAAAAAGACATTCTTAGTGTGAATTATCATCTTTTCAATAGTAAATTTCCTTCAATAGAGAATCACCTCCTAAGGCAAAACTCTGTAAGAACCACCAGGCGGCCGTGCATTCGAGATATGCACACTGGCTCTGTTGTCTCTCACGAGGTGTTCTTTTTCTTGAATCACCTGATTTTCAGTGGGCTTTAAATGTGCACGATAATTAAGTAACTTATCACCCCGATATATATCAATTTACAGTTACGAGTTTGACAACGCAGTTGAATGGCATAACATCGACCAAAGACTGAATCCTATGACTCGTGTATCGATATTAGAATATTATGCTTGCAACATATTTATACACATGCACGACAGGTACACAAGACACTTTAATGATGGGATCAGTGATTTGCATATCAGCAGCTTGAGTTGAGAGTTGAAACGGCAGTTAACTGCTGCTTCCTGACTCCATCTGGATAAGTTTTCGCCGGCTTTCGACGAAGTATATTACTACTTCCAATTCATTGATATTTAATGCCTTTTAAAATTTCACGACTTAATAATTCTGAATTTTCAGCTTGTGTTAACGTGATTATTTTAACATGTTGACGAAGAGGAAATGCATATATGAGTTCAAATGTGTCCTCCATGGTGCTATACCAATTTCTTTCCAACTTATCGCGCAGATCGAACAACCTTTACACGTGCAAATTCCATTGCAAATCGGGTGATTCACTAGGAACATTACACCGCGAGAGCCGATAAATTCACTGTGTAAGTCGGCTTCCACCTTCGACTTCGGCATTCGCACTGTATAAATACACACTTCCTTGCCAATGTGCCCCTTTCATATTAATCCTTAGACAATGCTGTCTTGCCCCGGTGGCGACGCCAGATGCACTGCATGTGGGCCACTGCGTGAGCTTCGGTTCGTTCTCATGATCTCTTCCCTATGTTTATAACATGGAACGAGTTTCTCTACTATTGATAACTAGTGTACATATGATAATATTCATCAAATATTCCTACTTTTCCAAGAAAGGGCTAATATACTTACAGTAATGATAATTTTGGTAACTTCAGGTCGAACATATACCAGTTATCATTGATTAAAAATATATTCTGGGTTAAAGAGATAATGAAGCGCCCCGATTGACGAACCGGGGCTCATACGGCCAGCCAAGCGGTGCGCCGTCTGCTGCCATGGAAGCCAGACAATACTGTCCATGGATTAACATGAATTGGAGAGCAAATGCCCCATTCTGCACATCGATCGCTTCGGTATACAATTTGCACGGACTTGAATGTTCATACAGCTTGAATCCCGCTGTCTGAGGCGGTAAATATTACCTATAACCTGGACTGGACAACATAGTGTTGGCAGTCTTTTACGCTTTAGGAGTTAGTATGATATTTATAGAACCAATTTGGAGAGGAAATTTATAGGTCTTTCTTATTTCATAAAAATAATTATGATATATAGTTTTGCATTTTTTATTTTTTTTGGTCAGATGGGGAACGCCAGAAACTCCACTTCCTGATGGGTTGCTGTTTGAAGGAGTCGGCGACGGTGCACATTTCACCAAGGTGACTCACTTTCTGACTCGTGTATTGATTTAGGACAGACCAGGAAGAAAAATAATTCGAGAGTAAAGACTTCCTTGTTAGAGGTCCTATCGTAAACGCTAATTACGATGTAAATCTGAGGGAAATCAGAAATAACCAGCATGCGAAAGTGATCTGGGGCTGATTGTCTTTAAATAAATAAACGAGTCCTGCTTTCTCATTAAGCTTCACTTTTAAAGCGGAATTTACTTTTAAAGTTAATTTTGGGTCTGACGCGGAAGTGCACATTATTATGCTATTTTTACGCAAAATGAAACATCCGCAATATACAGCGGTGATTACATTGTTTTAATTCGGCCCAATCATCTTGACACAGGAAGTAGAGATATTTTAAACTGACCAGACCATTACTTCACGGATAATTAACTTGTCTATTTTGAAATCGAGGACTCTCGATCTACATGTACATCTAGTATTGCTATGTAAAGCAATTGGTCTATTCCATTGAAGAAACCGCCTGACCTGACATAGATTCTTTAGCCCCCAAGCCCCCAAAATAAAATCAGCAAATCAGTGTTGCCGTTTGTAATTGGTTAATTAGGTGGTGGGGAGGAGCTCGAAGCCCTACTCCCTCGAACTAAGGTCTTGATGGCTGGCAAGCATCCTTTCTATCATAATAGAAGACCGGAAGAAAACAAACCTTTAGTTCGGGTATGTATGGTTGGCCATCCCCGCCAGAATTCGTCATTTAGAGGCTGCCTCTAAATAATATATACCATGGTATAAAATGCCAAGCCTGCCATAATTCGTATTTAGAGGCTGCCTCTAATTATTTTGTACCATGGTATAAAATGCCGAGCCTGCCATAATCCTAAATAGAGGATGCCTGTAAATCGCCAAGCCTGCCACAATTCGTATTTAGAGGCTGCCTCTAATTATTTTGTACCATGGTATAAAATCGCCAAGCCTGCCATAATTCCTATTTAGAGGATGCCTCTAATTCATTTTAGCCTTAAGTCGTAAATTTTCGCCTTCTTATTACTTCCACCAATGATATGCGCTTTCACAAATTTGGTGCCATATCTCTACGCTTGTTACAAGTTTACTCATTGGTCAAATTTAATATTCTTGATATGACATCGAGTTGTTTATGACTTACGGCTAAAATGAATTAGAGGCATCCTCTAAATAGGAATTATGGCAGGCTTGGCGATTTTATACCATGGTACAAAATAATTAGAGGCAGCCTCTAAATACGAATTATGGCAGGCTCGGCATTTTATACCATGGTATATATTATTTACAGGCAGCCTCTAAATACGAATTGTGGCAGGCTTGGCGATTTAGAGGCATCCTCTAAATAGGAATTATGGCAGGCTCGGCATTTTATACCATGGTACAAAATAATTAGAGGCAGCCTCTAAATACGAATTATGGCAGGCTCGGCATTTTATACCATGGTATATATTATTTACAGGCAGCCTCTAAATACGAATTGTGGCAGGCTTGGCGATTTAGAGGCATCCTCTAAATAGGAATTATGGCAGGCTCGGCATTTTATACCATGGTACAAAATAATTAGAGGCAGCCTCTAAATACGAATTATGGCAGGCTTGGCATTTTATACCATGGTATATATTATTTAGAGGCAGCCTCTAAATGACGAATTCTGGCAGGGATGGCCAACCATAGGTATGGGTTCTATACGCCCGTCGATAAACGAGGTTGTATATTACGATCAGGATTTGTGTCCGTCTGTTAACTTTTGTAAGCAGTGCGATATCTCCAAATCCAAGTCAAGGATTGGTACCAAAGTTGGAGTGTAACTTCACCCATGGGACGAAGAGAAACCCTACTCATTTTGAGGTCAAAAGGTCAAAGGTCATGCGATCGAAAAGCATAAATCGTTGAAAATAGCGTTTATTCTCTAAGTACAGTTCAAAGATGTGGATTGTCATGACAAAAAAGAAGGCTGTTGATTTTAACCCATCGGTCGATTTTGGCTAAAGGGTATTGTCTACATTGTCCGTTCGTCTGTCTGTCCTTCTTGCTTTTTAACACAATACCTCTTGAATGATTATTGTCAGGCTTTTAAAATTCATATAACATATGCAAGGGGCATTTGGCATGAAGCCTATTGAAGATGACTGACCTTGACCTATTTTATCATGGTCAAATTCTAGTATTGGTGATATTTTTTGAAGTATTACATCTAATCTAAGCTCTCCAAATTCATGCTACATATGCAATTGGTGATCGACTGACCTTGATCTGTTTTTATCAAGGTCAAATTCTAATTATTACAATATCTCCAGGGATCATGGCTAGGCTCTTCAAAATCACACTGCAGTACACACAGTGCAGGGCGTATATTGAAGCATATAAGGCTCTTGTTTCGCACGACATAAGATGTCTGTATATGGCATTCTTCAACATGTGCTAAAAAACATTAATAACTAATGGTAAGCTTTAGGTTATTAACATTGAATTTCCATTAATTTAAAGTTAGGTTGATGTGAATGCATTATAATTATCGCATATTTTCCCTGCGTATGTTTTACGCTGATTGTAAAGCCTGCGTTTCTTTCCAGTGCAGTTCGTTCACCGCCGCCATGACACCGTGTATACACGTTCTTGATGCTTTTCTCGGCATTTCCCACAAAGCAGGTAAGAGGCGCAGGTATAAGCTGCTGATTCACTAAAGCCACATCCCTGAAGCTTCCTCCACTATATAATACCCGAAGATTATTCTATACCATAGCAAGGAATATTCCATAACATATAATGGACACCGCAAGCGTCAGGTCCGACATTCAATATTCAGCCGTCGTCCATAAAGGAATTTCTATGTCAGTAATCGAAAGATCTATTTCGTATGTCAGCACCAATTCCAAATGTGTGTGAAAAATAAAAAATATCAGAAACACACAAGATGGAGTCCTACAAGAGATTAGCGGTCAACAGTTTTTAGCGATGTCAGCAAGACATACTGATGTTCTTTACATAAAATCCTAATCACTGACAGTTATATTTTATCCAAATGAATTTCCAAGTGGTTTCCAGAGTATGTGTCTCACTCATGCTTTGATTGTGACTGTTCATTTGAACACCAATATCGAAAGTCTTTAAGGGGAACACAGATGAAAATTGAACATGAATTTTCATGGACCGTATAGATTTTGGAAATAAAGTATTGGGCAATCTGTTGCTATAGCAACCGTATTCCTTAACCCTACCTGGCCTGGGCTTTTTGGGACCTGTCCAGGCCTGGGGGCCGAAATGGCCCCTCTAATTATTTTTCTTACCCTTTGAGCTAGGGGGCTGAAACTTACCACACTATACCCTTGGGTCAAGCTCTACCAGAAAATGTAAAAAATCCAAGATGGCCACTTTGTTGACGTCACAGTGACGGCATTTTCATAAATGGCATTTTTTGGTCGATTTTTCTGTCGGATTTTCCGAATTTTTTATTTATGCAATTTCTCCGCAAAAACTGCATGATAAATTAGTAAATATTAATGCGATGTGAAATAAAATAGTTTTTGCCCTCTTTTCGTCGCGCAAAAGCATCTCTTTTTCTGGTACCCCATGGGGCCGCCATCTTGAATTTACCCATGATCCTGTGCTCGGGGGTTATGCAGATATGACCCCAATATGATAAACTATAACGTCAAGGAGTTTCAGCTCTCCATTTTTTGTCGTTCCGGAGATAGCGCAGAAAGTTTGGTAGCCCCTCCCCCTCCCCCAGGCCAGGTAGGGTTAAAATAATTCTCTGTCAGAGATCATCTTATAGCTCTGGGAATATACTAGCATGAAGAATACTGTAGCTCGTGAATTTGACTTCACGTGGTGACATCATCAGAACTCTTCGGCATACAATCTTTCCTTCCTTGATTCCAGATGCCAAAGGTGCTTGAGTTATTATCCCCATCTGTTGCTATTGCACTGAGTAAACGCTTTATTTAAAATGAGGGATTTGGATCAGGGGTTAGGGACACTCGCTGGTATCTTTTATCGCTATGCTGAAGAGACTTGTTACGTTGAAGAACTGACACGTTAGTTTCGTGATTTTTTCCTGTCGTTCTGGATTTTTCGCGACCTTTATAGTTCCAGTAGTAGTTTGCGGGCAAGGCATTTGACACCAGTTGCTTGGAAAAGTTGAACTTTGAGAAGGTCACGTTGCTCTTCGTCATTTGGGCATAGGAGTAAGAAATGTTCTGTTGACTCAGTGCTCCACAGCTGCTGCAGGTCGAGCAGGCTGGGTCGAATTATGGTATAGCTCTATAGAGGCTATGGTTCTCTCGCTGAGATGAATTGTATTTTCTCTCCTAGTAAGGTTATGGCCTGGTCCTGCTGTTTATATCGACCAACCAGAATCAAGTTGGGACCACCATGTTTTATCACGTGATTGCTTGTAAAGAAGCTAAGCCTTATTTAGTCATGCGGTAGTTTAGACATTAGAGCAAGATCTATTAACACCATAAACTCATTTTATACCAATCAGTATAGTCTTGCAGAATATTTATTCAGGTGGGTCTAAAGAAGAATGCTAATAAGGGATAATAACTACTTCAAACGAAAACCTTCCAATCATTCCATTCGTGAGTAGCAATGTTACATACAGGTGAAAGGGTTCATTTACTGCGCATGAGTGTTCAAGAGCAATCTTATTGCCAAATATAGTTATCTCCCTTTTAATTCCCTACTCTTGTTCGTTTGTTCGTAAGCTGAATGAGCGCGCATTTAATGAACACTCATGAGCGATCATGCGCATTAAATGAACACTCATGAGCGACCATGCGCATTAAATGGGCGCTCATGAGCAATTCAGCTTACACTCTCAGAAATATTCAGGGAATAATCCTGAGTAGATCAGGCTGCACATCCACAACTCAGTTTCAAGGATTTTACCTGAAATCCAGGGATAATTTCCTGAAATTCAGTTCTATCATCCACGAATTAAAGGTAAATGACCTGAATTTTAGGGGATTTTACGTACCTGAATAGGGTCGTGAACTTATAAATCAGAGAGGTAAATGTGCCTGAATTTCAGGGAAAATCCTCTCATTCAGGGATCTTTTTTTTTAATTTCATGAAATTATCCCTGGATTTCGGGTAAAATTCCTGAAATTAAGTTGTGGATGTGCAGCCTGATCTATTCAGGATAATTCCCTGAATATTTCTGAGAGTGTACGAACGAAGAAAGCCACGCCTGGCACCCCACCCTCCCACCCCAGACTCAATTCTGAATATTGAATCTGAGTTTAGTCTGCCGAAAAAAAACACATCACGAGGACTTATTGTCAATATTTAATCTTGTTAACCATTAATCTTCTGGAAGAACTATAGATTGTGTTTATCTGCTGTCTCGTTCCCGTTCAGATTCTTGATGCAAACATTATCCCACGATATATGTCACCACGTGCCTCTGAGATTTTGACGCATGCGTGTGGTTAACATTCCTTCTCCCTTGTTGTTTGGTGTACAAGGTGGTTGGTCTTTTGGCCAGTAAAAACCACGTCAATCTTAGTTTCTTCATGCCATCGATGCTACGTTTCATTTCACTTGCAATTATCGTCAAACCAAGAACGGTTTTGCGAAAGTTGTGTTTCAAATTGATACGGTATCTCCAAAGTTCTCGGATCAACATACCCGAGGATGTACATAGAGGAATCGTGAATGTGCAGGACAACACTGGTATTTTCCATTCACACATGTGCTTAAATTCTTGTGGGAATATCTCATTTTGAAGGATAATTTTTGCCGAGATAATGGAAAATTTCACGTCAGACTATATGAATATCCTTCCCAAGGCTGAGAACATGAGTGAATGGTAGCAAACCATTGCTGTTGTTGTTCACATTCATAATTTATTAATAACCTGGAGAGAAAAGGAGAATCCATCAGTCCCCACGAGAACCCAATTACACTCTCAAAAATATTCAGGGAATACTCCTAAATTGATCAGGTTGTACATCCACAACTCAATTTCAGGGATTTTACCTGAAATCCAGGGATAATATCCTGAAAATCGGGTAAATCATCTCTGAACTAAAGCTAAATTACCTGAATTTGGGGGGGGTTACGTACTTGAATAGGGTCGTGAACTTACTAATCAGTGTGATAAATTTACCTGAATTTCAGGTAAAATCCTCTCATTCGGGGATCTTTTTCCTGAAATCCAGGTAATCAGCCTTGAATTCCAGCCAAAATTCCTAAAATTGAGTTGTGGATATTCAACCTGATCAATTCAGGATTATTGCCTGAATATTTCTGAAAGTGAATACATAGACAAGATTCCCTTGAACATCGATACGATCCACTGTGCATCCTGTTGATTCACTCTCGTGCGGTCTTGTGGGAGATACCGTAGCATGGATTCCCCTTCATCCACCACTACGATCTAACCTTGGCGTGTTTGTGTTTAGATTCACGCAGAGACGAATTCTTGGAATCCATGAGGCAAAACATGCTGCCAGGTCATAGAAGATTTATTGAGACGGTTCGAAAGCTGTCGAGCACTTTCCGATTCGGTAAGTATTATCTAGATAGGTGACCATTTTCCTCATCTACACATGTGACACTGAATTTGCAAGGTCTGTTTTCTGGTGATTGATGAGGAAACCCCACAGAAATAACCACATGATCGCGTCAGCCAATGCTGATTAACAATCATCTTGGAATGGTCCAAAGTCATCGAACATGTCTGCACATGATCTATCACCTATACCCACGAAATTCAGCGCGATCGATACATTTTGTTACCAAGATATTTTCCACCTCCAACGCTTCGATTTGTCTAATAACGGTGTACATATATTAAGCAATTCTGCCATCTAAATCCGATAGTCAGAACATCCGACAATTTAGTTGCTATAAAAGGGCGATCTTCAAAGGAGCAAATGTCACAATAACCATTGAAAGTATACTCACCCTATTGAACAAGTTCCATGTCGATCTGTTCTGTGGTTCTGGACAAGAAGCTCTCGGAATATTTGCAAAAAAAAGCAAAAAAACCCTAACAATTCGGGTGAATTCAAGATGGTCACCAGAAGGTTTTGGCCGTTCGGCTTTTCCTGGTAATATCTACTGGGTGCCAATCATTTCCGGTTTCAGCGGTGTCGGCCAAGACAATATCTGAAGGAAAAAACCAGAATAACATAGCGATTATACTGAGAGTTTTCCAGGCCCGCTAGCTTGGAACCCCATATAACGATCGAAATATGTGAAAACTAATGAATAAAATTTACCACAAAATATAGAAACATTTACGAGAGATTGTGGAATGTGACACTGTGAAATATAATGATGTAATTATTGCGCACACACCGATCGAATTATGGTCAGAATGAACTGATCGAAGCATTTCATATTATTTGCTTTCGTTATCATATGAGATTGATTGGTGGATCCACTTGATACTGGAAATTGAATGAAACGTACTGGCTATCCACAAATAAACAGTATTGCTAAACCTGTAGGGGGGACAACTCTGCATTGTAGAATTTTCCAGGGTTGTTCCCCCTAACACGCTGGCGACAACACTATTCCTTCGGTGATAGACGTATTTGTCTATTCAGACTCAAGAAATCCCCCATAATACCTTGCTTTCAGGACAGAATCCTGTTAGTTTACTTGGTTCACAAGACGATAAAAATGTAACCAACACTTCGACACATACTTGCTCCGAAAATACGTTCCTTGCAGTATGCAACCACATGAAAATAGTAACGAACGCCGACTTCACGAGAAAGGACGCGACTGTGAGGGTGTTGATAATTGGGGGCCTGTCCAGCGAGATCGGAACGAGACTTGTAATGATTGGACCCTGAATAGGAATTCAAATTTTTGATTTTAAGGGAGTAGAGGACGTTCATTTCCCTTTATGGGGCTACGCCATGGTGATTTGTCAAATTTTCCAAAACAAACTGAACTTCCAAACAAAAGTACCCAGACATCTCGAAATGAGATAAAAGTCAACAAAAGATACAACAGAACCATTTATGCGTTTTACTGGTGGTTCGATAGTGTGATAGGACTGACCAAAAAATTGGCATTTTAGATTCAACGGTAGGAAGGTGTAAAGTGCCCCGGAGGTTGAACATTATTCTTCTGGAATCCCCCCAAATTCGCTCTAATTCACTTTCAATAAAAAGGAAACTTGTAAATGGCTAATAAATGAAACTCCAATAATATTCCCAACACCCACCCCTATTACACGCCCCCATCCCTCCTGGAAATAGGATTGAAAAGGCTCAGTTTATCTGTTATACCGCTGATATTTTCTAAGAAAGTATGGTGTCCCCCTGTTTTTATTACATATTCAATGAGCATGATATGTGTTTAGTAATATATAGCAAAGTGGTGAAATTTTACCTTGGGAAGTTTGATCTATTGAGCATAAAAGAAGAAAAAATTCAAATTTCCCAATGTATTCAGTGGTATGGCTTTTAAGTGGTATACATGCATTTGGCTACCATATTTTTTTAATGAGTATGGTGACCCACTATTTTTTTTCCATGGATCATCTTCTCTTAACCTGATGAAAAAATACTTAAATTAAAAAAAATTCAACCTCTAGAAACGAACGTCCTATACTCCCTTAACTGTTTACGGACACGCGATTGCATTAACAAAAAAGAAGAAGAAGAAAAAAAACCTGTTGTTGACCGATTCTCTTTGAAGAGCGAATTGATGAATAATTGGTTTCTATAAAAATAGTATTGTCTTTACCTGTCAGTTCTATGTTATATATTCTTAGAGTTATTTAGGTTCCCCGATGTGTACATTGGGTATTATATGTATACATATATATATAGTTTCAGAGAATCCTGACGACAGTTTGAAGCAAGCTTATGAGGACTGTTGTGATGCCTTGGTGCAGTTTCGGAACTATCACATCCAGGCCGTAACAAAGTAAGTAATTGGAAACACCCGTACTTTTTCTCAAAGGCCTATTCTTCACCAGCATTATCAGAAGACAAAGCATTCAGTCGCAACTCTGAAACCCTCATTATTACTCCTAAGTCTGTAAACCGATACTAACCTAAGAATCTTATCAAGCACTATATCACAACGCCCGAAAAGTGGATGCCAATGCGTCAGGGACTTGCTCCGAAAAATACATTCCCATGACGCTTTTAACGGTATACATGTTCAACGTAGGCCTATTCGCCTTTCGCCTTTCATGCAAAAATGAAGACCTCACACTCCGATGCTGGAATGGCAAAAGTTGTGATTTTTGTTTAACCCTATCTGGGCCGGGGGCGGTGTTGAGGGAGGTGGGTCAAAATGGCGCCCATGTGGGGTATCAGAAATGTGATGTTTTCGGGGTTTTTTCTTCAAAATTTTAGCTTCGTTGAGGATAAAATTAGACAAAATCTATTATATTTCACGTCAGATGATTATTTGCACATTTATCATGTAGTATTTGCGAAGAAAATTGAATAAATAAAAAAAAAATCGAAAAATGCCTTCTGGGGGAAATGGCGTCACTATATGACGCCTGCGAATCATCAGTATTTAAAGAAGAAATTTTCTCGTAGAACGCGACCCAAAGGGTATAGTGTGTTAAGTTTCATCTCCCTAGTCTGAGTGGTAACGAACATATTGTGGGGTGAAATTCCTGCGCCCCCCCCCCGCTGCTCTCTACCCAAAATTGTCCAAGCCAGGGTTAAGATCGAACATTGTAATGGCAGACTGCCTTCAAAGAAAAAGCAAGGATACTTCCATTTGGTAACTGGTGTGGAAGCTAACTATGTCCGGTGGCCACCAGTGCCTGGCTTCTGTGTCATTTGCAACTAAGGACCGTCACACTTATCCACAAAGAAAACGTCACGAGAACTGGACGAGAACAATATACAGGACATTCTTAGCCATCACACCGGTACCTCCAAGATTATATCGGTGTACATCTAACAAGGTTCAAGGTTCTTTATTTGTTGATTCACATCGCCCGTTATCGAGCAGATAGATATACAATCAAGCGAAGATAATTAAGTATATATATATACATATAGAATAACCTAGTTGATTAGAAATAATTTGATTTACAGAAAAAATAGCAGTCATGTAGTTGTGATATCAGAACCAATAATGCCAGGAGCAACGATTTCGCTGGCATTTTACAATAATTTATCATCTTACTGACTAGTAAATGTGTGTAACACTAAAAACGTATATTAGCTAAAATCTGTTATTCCTGTACCAGTAACACATTTGTCATGTTTAGATGCAGAACCATCAATCATATTGCTACGTGCGCCCATACAATCATGAACAAACGCAATTAAATTTCTCAAAATAATGGATTCTCGCACGATAAAAGCCAAATAAATTTGTTTGAAATATCGAGCTGAGAAAGGTTGGCATTCATGCTATCACATTTAAATAGAAATATGTCCCGAAAATTATCGTATTTATTACATCCCATTTAAAAATGGAATTTCATCTTCAACCTTACCAGCATTGCGAATAGTACATGAACGCTTATCTGGTGGCACTTTGGCAAACCTACCTTTCTAACAAAACGTTGACTATTACGTTGAATTTAGGTACGTGGTTGTGCCAGCCAGTAAAGCAAAGAAGGAACACAGTGACACAAATACACCTAAACCTGGTAATTCAGAAGGTGAGAAACCAAGAATTTTGTGATATTTAAACAATAATCACCCGATCCGTAAACAATGTGATCATTCATAAGTGAATGTTCGATGATTTAAAATATTACACAAAATCTGTAACATTTTATAGTTTGATTGATATTTTAAGATATTTATTACGACATAAGCCATATTGCTGGAATATCCAAAATCTGAATTACTACATTGTACTTCTGAGTTAGTGGTCAGTCAAGGAATAAATGACGTCCTTAGATCACGTGTCTCTTGTGGATATTCAAGTGAAGGTCCCGTTCTCATCCTTGGCCTTACTATTGACATTTTGAAAAGTAATATCTGCGCTTTGTCATTACAGTATCATACGCCGAGGACCCCATGCCACTTTTGAAAGGCACAAGGAACGACACTGTGGACAAAAACTGTCGAGTTTGATATATCTCTTTTTTTTCTGGAAAGAAGCAATATGCTGATCTAATAACATCGAATGTATCTGAACAGACGATCAAGGCTCTGAAATAAAACGCTGGATGACATATTACTCTGGAAGACGTTGTATGCCTGGAATACTGCCACCAATTGTGTTCATTCTGAAATAAGAAGGAAGACGAAAACAAGAGCAGGGACATAAGACCTAACCCTCTTCACTTCAGACCACGCCTTAGTCACGAAACAACTAACCCAGGTCACATAAGACCTAGCCCTGATCATATATGACCGCCACCGTGACTTTAAACGTGAATATCTCTGAAACCGTCAAAGATTCCTAGGCCAAACTTTGTGTGCTATCGCCTTCGGTCTGGGTATTTGTGTTTGGTAACAACCATTCACAACTAGAGAGCGCTGTAATCAGAGCATAGGAAACCTTTATAACACGATTTCGTCTGTACGACTGGTTTGATTTCAATGAAATCTGATTATAATGGTCTTGAAGGATAGGCAATGTGCCGAAAAGGTTTTAGTGTTACTGGCTTAACTATAAAGACATGTTGTTTCTTATTGTTTATCTTATTGGGGTCATTTTGAGCCTATTTGCATAACCCCCCGAGGAAAGGATCATGGGTAAATTCAAGATGGCGGCCACGTGGGGTACCAGAAAAGTGATGTTTTTGTCATACTTCTTCAAAATTTCTGCTTTTCCTCGATGAAAAGTGGGCAAAAACTATTTTATTCCATATCACATTAATATTTGCTAATTTTTCATGCAGTTTTTGTGGAGAAATTGCAAAAATAAAAAATTCGGAAAATCTGACCGAAAAATGGACCAAAAAATGCCGTTTTTGAAAATTATGTCACTGTGACGCCATCAAAGCGGCCATCTTGGATTTTTTTACATTTTCTGGTAGAGCGTGATCCAAGGGTAAGTTTCAGCCCCCTAGCTCAAGAATTAAGAAAAATAATTAGGGGGCCATTTCGGCTCCCCCCAGGCCTGGACAGGTCCCAAAAAGCCCAGGGCAGATAGGGTTAAAATAGGAGTTTTTCATGAAATGAAAAAAAAAGACCAATTCGCGTGGGGAATATTTTAAAATTGTTCTTCTATGTTGCCATGCATAAATATAGGATTGCTGACATGATTATTCCCCTTCGGTGCAATAGCCGAGATCGCCATTACAAATCTAGGGTAACTGGGCTTGCGCACAACGTGAGCTCACGAAAGGTCACTTGTATCTACGACCGCATTCTGACCAGGCTGAAAGTGGGTCATATCTCGGAAAAAGTACTTTATCTGTGAAAATGAATTTTGTTTCGGGTAAATAAATATCTGGAGTTGTCCATCTGGCGATAGTCCAGGAGATTTTTTAGTGATTTCACGTACAGCTGCACAAAATTTGAACTGTTTTCCAACCCTCGTCCCATCTCTCCAACGTTAAAAACTTCGGATTTCGTACAAACAGGAAATTCACGAAAAGCTGCGCAGACGCTGCGCAGTTGCAAAAATTTGAAATGGCGATAGAATTTGATGAAAAATCACATAAACATTATCATTATTATTATTATTTTTTCCGTTGAACTCTTATGTGCCATCTCCACAGGGCTTCAGATTTCACCTCTTGTTTTTCGTGCTATTTGTTCATCACTAAGCGGCGCTACATGAAAGTAGATAAATTGTGTAACACAATATACTCTGAACGACTTGTTTGATTTCCTTGACATTTGGGTATAATTATCTTGCAGGATAGGTAAAGGACTGAAAAGGTTTTGGTAGTGTGGCCGAATCATGGAGAAATAATCACCTCGAAATAAGATTTTGTTTTGCGAAATGGAAATTGACAGGATTCATACATTCTCCTGAAAACCTTGAAAAAGCCTTGAAAATGAAAAGTTAGAATTCAAGCCTAGAAAAATGGAAATTTAACTAAAGACCTTGAAAATAGAAATTCCTGTCCATTGATGTCAATTTAATTGTAAAGATGGAGCTCAAAGCTCAAAATTGTATTGTACTTTGCCGTCGTCTTCAATCACCCCAAAAGAATTTACAAGTCTATTCATACAATGTATGAGCAATATATTTGTTGGCAGCACCATCCATATCCATGTTTAAGTAAAACATTCAGAAAGTTGATCTGCATAGCTTCGAACAGATTGGAAGTAATATAGTATGCCTTGAAAACAGGAACTATTACCTTGAAAAGACGTTGGAAATTGGAAGCTTCAAGATATACGAACACTGAATCGACTTCTTTGAATAAGGGAAAAGTAACTGATGTATTCTAGGTTGCTGAGCATTGATATAAGATTCCCAGTGTGATCCCTTGCAAGCCAAATGGTCAATTGTATAAAAACTTGAAATTCGCTTGACTGAATTCCAATATCTACATGCCCCATGCCAGATCTAGGGATTTTGATTCATCAATACGTTCTTGACATTTGTTGATCATTGGGTGGCTCTAGAAACATGAACGTAAGTACACTTACAAAGCATAATCTGTTGGCTCTTTATGAAGTTTATCGTTGTGACCTTACAAGACAGAAAGAAGGATTTCAAAGGATTGAAAGGATATTGGTGCTGCTGTCCTTTACATATGACAATGGGTGGTTTTTGAGAACTAATATATCTAAATCTAGGCTGCATCAGCCCCTACTTTCACACATAACTGCAATGATATCAGAGAAAATGTGCAGCCATCGGTATATGGTGTGATACTGTATGGAAAATTGCAAGGATTCAAGAGCGCTTGAATCACTGGCATTTGGATCATATTGACTTACACTGTACCACTGATATTCTCCTAGTCCTTGCATATCTATATATTTTATGCCTGTATTTTGATTATGCAGATTATAAAAACTGAAGTAGTTGGCTTATTACAAAATGCACTTGACACAAGGCAGTGCCACTTCTCTAATATTGATATAATAATTGGTTCCTGTTCATTGGTACTGCTATTCCAATTACATTTCTTTGGTTTCGAGCGGTTGTGAAGCCCTGGGATCCAAATGTCTGGAGATGCATCCTGGCCAATTTTCGATGAATAAAATCACAAATAATCACTCAGACACTGCTCGTATTTTATGTTGTTTTATGTGGAGGACGTGAAATGTCGCATACTGGTGCATTTGACAGCCAATTTACAATTTTTGAGAATGAAGTGAAAAGTAGAAAGATTTTCAAAGTAGAACGTCTACTTTCTTGCTATATGTCACGTTCCACCTGGGATTTTTTATATCTAAATTAAGCAAAATGGTGTATTTTGACTGAATATTTAGACTTCGAAGATAATATTTAATGATACTTCAAACGGAAGTGAATTGTCAATGTCGTCTGTCTGGCCATCTGCCTCTGACTACGCGTCCATCTTTCTTGTGCACACGATATCTCAAGAAAGATTAAAGCCAGACATTTTATGTCATGCAACATATGTAGCTAGTCATAGATCAGTAACCTATTGAAAATGACCGGAATTGACCTATTTTATCAAAGCTAAATTTAGCATTAACACTATTTTTGAAGGAGGCGAGATAAGCCTTTAGTGGGTTGTCATATTTAATCCTCGTCACCGAAGGTTGTTGTCTGTATGTCCGCGATGAGTTCCCGAAAGTATTTAGCAGATTTACATCATATTTGAATACTTATGCGGTACAGTTACAGGAATGTGTTCGCCTCCTAAGAAGCCGATTACTTAAAATGGATTGACCTAATATTTGCAAAAAATTCTCCGAAGAAACGACTGAACTGAATGTTTTGAAACTTGACATAAATGATACTTGGACCAAGGCACCACCAACTCGATCAAGGCGACTGGGTTCGTGAATTCAATTTAGAAGACGTGGACCGATCAAAGTGGTTGGATCTTCAAGTAACGGATTTGGGCAGCTGAAATAAATATACATAATTTATCGGGCCTCACAATACCTGATATTGTGGTTTGGAAGTCGAAAATTGCTTTCCTTGCTATGGAAACACTAGCAGATGGCGATGTATCTCCACAACGAATATAGGCACAGGTCAAGTGGACCTTCCATCAATAAATACTATGGGCTAAGATGTTCCTAATTAAGATAATCCTAGAATTCAGATGCCTGAAGAACAGCTCATATGGAAGTCACTCCCTCCTCTAATATGTGTTTCACTGTATTACTGCTACAGCCACAGGTTTTGACTAAAATGTAGTCATTTCTCACTCGTTCTAATTACAACACATATACAATGTAAGATCAAATAATGTGATTGCAGTATGAAGAGCTATACAGAAGAGTATATTTAGAGCTAGGAATTCGGTCATGCTCTACCAGAACCTCAGCGCAAAAAAAACATCAATTATTATATAAAGGCCTTGTCAAAAGCTGACATGATCGAACATCCTAGGTATTTCTTGTATGAGAGGATTACAGTTAATCCACCTTTTGGTTATAAACCTAGTTGTCAATGTTTTAAAATTAATATTATGCAAAGCATGTTTGCTGAGTGCAGAAAATAACTCCTTTATAGCCGATGGATATTGGGGTCCATCGGTCAATTTTCTTCCTCTATTGTTTTGGGTCCAGTGATTTCCTGCCTCACACCCACTCCCTGCCTCTCCTATGAGTCTCACGAACTGGGTTTTTGTACGTAAGTAAAGAAAATTGTAAAGTTGTGGTTTTGTTCCTCGATAGGACATGTACTGTATGCTCACCTTAGTGAAGCATCAGCCCACCCGCTGCCCCTCTTCTCACAGGCACAGGTATGATTTCTGATGTGCCCGATCGTCTCCCTCAAACTATGCATGAAGCTATGTGCCTAACACTTTATCTTGTAAGCACCACCTCATCCCCTAACCCTAAACATCATAGCCATACCGTTCACGGGTTTCCTATAACCCGGGATTTGGGAAGACCGACTACACCTGGACCCATGTATTGGGTAGATGAGAGAAATAGTGAGCATTTCTACGAGATGGTCATTTTAACTCCCCCGGGCCCAAGTTATCCTTTAATTACCTGCCCACAACGTTTCCTGATTGTGAAACACTTCACGGCGGTAGACTGATAAATAATTGTTGAATTCTTTTGTGGTGTAAAGCATAGCCTATTGTATTGGACCCTCTCTACAGAGGGCCAATGATCGGCTGATGTAGCAACAAAAACATTTTCCCAGTTAGACGGCAGATTTTGAAATCGAAAACGAGGCCGCGCTATGTCATCGTTCAACTGAGACAGTCACGTGTTGTGTATGAAGATTGGGATGGCTCCTATAAATACTGACCCAATGAGATTGCTCGTCTTAGTTTAAAATGGCGGGGTCGGATGACCAATCACTGAAGGGAAGACAGCTGGAACAGTACGCTGACACTGTCTGTTGATATCTCGATTTGACAGAGTCCTACAGTTTAGTGCAAAGCATAGCACAATCCTCTGCTGATTGATTCCAGAACATGAATAGCAGCGTCTCACTTAACGCATCTTTACTTCTAGTGAGCTCAGGAATGGCTCTCTGAAATCAGTCAAGGCTGAACATAACTCATTTTTCGCTTTCTTGTAGCATAGGGAGCAGATTTCGCTGACCCAGAATAAGCCCTATCGTAATCCCAGAAGTACCGCATAAAATAATATTACCTCATATTCACGTCAGGCGTGAGACTGAAGGGCAGGTTCACGCACATGCGTTCTTTTCACGAGAGCCAGCAATGCCGCCGTCTCTGAACGCTTCATTGTAGCAACGCATCGATTGATATTTTCCTTACAGTTTACTTGCGCTAAAATTGTAATTTACATCATGAAGACGGCGGCGTTACTGGCTCTCGTGATAAAACGCATGAGCGTGAAGTTGACCTTCAGTCTCATGCCTGCCCTGCATCTGCGGTAACATGTGGTACTTCTGAGATTATTAACGGTGGAATCGAGACTTATTTTCCTCAGGACATACACTCCGAAAAGTTTTACCATGGTGTTTACGTTCATATGTATCAGTGAAAGGAACTATAAGACTACACAGTCAGAAAAGAAGTGATAACTATCAACCCGAAAAGGTGATGAGTTGGAGCCATCACCTTTTTTTATGATCACCTTCAAAAATGATGCCCATCACCTCTGAAGAGTGATAAGCAATGATTGTAAATTTAGGTCATCACCAAAGGCGACGCGCCGAAGTCATCACCCTTAAAAGGTGATCACGGTAACCATTTAAAGGTGATGGCTCTAACTCATCACCTTTTAAAGGTGATGGCCAGGTATGATCACCATTAAAGGGTGATGGGCCGTAACCTTTTTCTGGCAGTGTATCTCCGACTACATTTGAACATTTCGCGTTCACAAACAAAAATGAAGACACATAATTGATGCTCAAAACAGTCTGTTTATTCTTCCTTCAATATTACAGCACATTCAGCTTTAGATCGGGAGCGGTTCTGCTACAGCACAAGCCTCAGCGCACTCGTCGGCACTTTGGGCAGCGAAGGTTTGGCATTGATTTAGGAAGGGCGTTGCAACTCTGGAAGAAAAAGAGGTGTTAAGCAGTGTATCTGTCGAAATATGGCCCACAGACAAGTTCGATCAGTTAATGAATGGGAATTTGGCCGTTTGTTCGATTTTTAATATGTTTAATTGATAGTGAGGCTGTCATGGTAATTACAGTTGTGAGATTTCTTGTAGTAAAATAGCATATGTGCAATTTTCATTAAAGATGTGTCGAAAATTGAATGTACAGTAATTTGAGATGAAAAATAATGGTCACAGTACGTACGCACAACTCTCCAGCTCGCAATAGTTGTTATATAAAGTCCAGGTGCCATCAGCCGCCTCAGCACAGTAAGGCTCGTGAATGAAACCGCATATTTCATCGTTACATGATTCGGCGTAAGTGGTAGCTGGAAAGAGGCAAAACAACGTGGAAATTCAACAAACTTTTCCACACATGGACATTTAAATCTACCAGTCCTGTGGGCATTATGTCCCCCTGCCAAACATTCTAATCTGCCCTCGGAAAGACAAAAAATTGAGAGCTGATTCTCGGTGACTTTGCAGTTTCTTACATTAGGGTCATTTTCAGCCTATTTGCATAAACAATCGAGTAGGGAATCTTGGGTAAATTCAGAATGGCGAGCATGAGAGGTATCAGAAAAGTGATGTTTTCGTCATTTGCTTCATAATCCCAGCTTTTCTGTCGGGCAAAATAGCAAGGATATTTTATTTCACATCAGGTTATGATTTACTAATTGATAGATTTTATATTTATTTATTTATTAAATCAAATTTAAACCAAAACAAAATCGAAAAATCTGACCATACAGCCTTTGTTGCAAATGACATGAACGCGGTCATCTTAGATTTTTTTCCACATTTCCTGGTAGATATTGACCCCAGGCATTCAGGAACTCTTCGATTTAATAAATTCCCCCCCTCGTCCTACCAAAGTTTCCTCTCACTAATCCCGGTCTAGTGGAAGATGTGAATAATAACAACAATGTCCAACAGACAAATGTATATGTTCCCATATTAGACCTTATGATGAACAATTGAATCGTTTAACATAGAGCACTGGCCCATATTCATGTACTGGATCTAGATCCGTCAAACATATTTATGACACAAAAAACGTATTCCATATCTTTAATAAAAACAAAAGAGTTTGAAATACAATCAGCCAAACATCTTTGGAGGATAAGAAATTATCAACGATTATCTGACGACACTGAAGGATCCTATCAACCACCTCGCTGGGGGTCTAATAGTACTCCAGCCACCAGTCAGATTTCTGGACCGGATTCGGGGCCT
Organism: Hanleya hanleyi; assembly: GCA_036873755.1. Lineage (NCBI taxonomy): Eukaryota > Metazoa > Mollusca > Polyplacophora > Lepidopleurida > Hanleyidae > Hanleya > Hanleya hanleyi. Next base: position 3,435 of record JAVTVY010048973.1, on the reverse strand, counting down.
TCGCGCACATCGCCGGAAGTGACATCATATATAGTAAAATAGATGTTTAACGAAAATTTTGATTACTTTTCAAGTCTGCATAATACCTCCGTTGACCTAGCGTTAAAAAGAATTATTTGGAGATTATTTTCCCTGTTTATCTGGACAGAGCATATGAAAAGTAGTTCGCTCATGTGCAAAGCTGAAGGAGTTGTTCGGGGCCGGATTCAGACTTAACCGTGCGTACGTGGGTTTTCCCCTACACGTCATAGCAACGTAGTAAAAGTCAACTTCCGCTATTGGAGGCAGGGATGGATAACGGAGACTGCGAAATGGAGCATGCGCTGGCTGTATCACTATCTTCTGAGAGTTCGACCTTCTCCCGGTCCGCATTGTGTACACCGAATGCTACTGTGAAAATGTGCAACCATTTTCAACAATGGGGGTGCTCGACTAGAATTACCTGTTTCGTCATCTATCCCGCGTGTTGATCCGTCCTCCTACATACCAGTAGACACAGTTGACAGATTACAGTAGGGGAATTCATCTTCACTATCTTACTTCTCGAGGTAAGCTAGCAAATTTCGTGATTGTTTTGATCCTTGTTTACTTCACAGCAGCTAGGACAGCATCTTCATTCACCAAGCCAATTACTAAGCTCAAGCTCTGAGCTTGCCTTCGTCGGACGAGCTGCCATTATTGTTCAAACACAGTCTTTAGCCTAAGACGGCGTCAGCGATTGGCTGGTATTGTCATTGCATCAGCCTACAGAGAAGGCATGTGCTATGTTTGATTGGTTCGTGGGATGAAATTGATATTTCTGATTTTGAGCAATAACGGCGGCCCTTTCGACCAAGGCAAGTTCGAAGTGGGAACGCAGAAATTGGTGTGGTGTAACGAAGATGCTACGACAGATGATTACATGCTTCTAAAAGTGGTCTATTGTCAACTATTCCCGCCAAACCATTACGTGAACTCTAATACCTGCGGGACAGACTGCCCGAGACAGCCTGGCAACTACACGGTGTAACTGTAGATTACAACGTGTTACATGACGTATTCGATTCCTTCACAAAACAAAAGCAATGAATTGTTCTGATTGATTAACGAACTACACTTTTAATACTAAGATTTATTTCCTAGATAAACAAATAAACGCACTTATCAAATTAAATTTGACGAAGAAAAAAAATCACTGGATGAATAAATGAAGGTTTTTGTCTAATGGAAACAAAATCCTAAAATAATTTGCACCACTCTACTGTACTGCATCTCTAACGTTGGTGATACCTGAGGTGAGAAATCCTACCCTCCGTTGCAGACCGTATACATATGCTGTCTGTGTTAGCCGTTAATATGCCAGCGAATGTACATAGTTTATTATTCACTGTTTGCAGCGTAGGGAAAGTCGGCGATAATAAACAAATTCCTATAAGCTAGTGTTGCTGATTGGAAGTTTTATTATATCGAAGACTCTCCAGGTAGTAATTCCTATTCACGTTATGGGTAAATCTATTAACAATGTTTTCATGTCATAAGGTCTCGACTTTGTCTGATATGGGTTATGTTTTAAGGGCTATTGAGGGAACTAATGTGATATGGGGCACTGTATTTTGAATCCCTAGTAAATAAATATACGGACAATAACTTCTGTATTGGTATTCATCCACTTTACTATGGATTCTGACAGTATGTCTCTATCAGTATGTGTACAGGGATTTCGATAAAATAGTTCCTAAATTGTTGGTACGGTATAATTCATGATCATTATTTTGGTTCGCCACGCGGCTCATCAGCATGAATATGTGCTATATTATCAGCCAAATCCCCGTGAAAACGGGAGAAGCCAGCTCGTGCTGCTGTGTATGTTCTTGGTTTTATATTTAAGAAATAAAGACCGAGTAAGAGGTTTCAAATTCCCCAGATAAACACTACGAGTCCAGCAGTTTAGACCCGAGGACGCAGGCCGAGGATCTGAACTGCTGGACGAGTGCCAACTGTTGTTTATCTTGGAAATATGAAACCCATTTCCGAGGTTTTTATTTCGATTCGGACATGCACAATCGAATATTTATTACGAAATTCGCGCTGTTAATTCTGTTAAATTAGCTAAGGCTGGTTAAAATAAATTTCCTGTTTAGCATCATTTTTTTATATAAATCTGGGTAGGGAGGGCGGATTTTTTTTTTTTTTTTTTTTTTTTTAGTGGCTTGTGTGAATAAAATCATCAATAAACCTTGCCTGAATAGTTGAATTTCTGCTCTGAATAAAGTAGGTGGCATCCATCGTCCTGCTCTGCTGTTTGCCTTCATAATTGCAGATTTTCAAAACGTTGGTTGTCCACAAGTACGATAATAGATGTGGAAATTCTTTATGAATGAACTTGGCAGATAACGAATGGCATTTTCGCAACTTTGAAGCGCCCACGCTTCACAACTCAGCATGCTCGGTTATCTACAAAATGCGGACTTGGGCCTCGGAAACGGACATTTGAGTCGAAAACGGACTTTTAGGCAAAAAAAAAAAAAAAAAATTTTTTGGGGGCGGACGAAATTTCGGGGGCGGGCGGTGATGCTAAACAGGAAATTTTTTTTAACCAGCCTAAAATATGTTAGTGTATACCTTCCACGTTGATCAAAACAATTTTTGAATGGGGCGTCACATCCCAGCTGGTCAATGCGAACATTGTTGCAAACTGCGGGAAAGTATACATTTCGCGCGCGCTCACTATAATTATCTCCGCCAGCCGACAACGTCACAGCACTGCAGGTGTTCGCCGGTGTTTATCGGAAATTCAACACCACTTTCGGTACAATGCTATAACATTGAGACGGACTGGAGGTATGTTCGAATAATCCTTTGATGTCGTATATATATCTCAAAGGGTTTATCCGAAATGTGATTCAAATCAGCTGGAGAACATTTTGTTGATATTCTGTGTGGAATGGTTGTATTATCAGATATCTGTTTAAAACGAGCATAGCTTAACGATGTATTTCACTGCTGTTATATAAAACACCAAGTCCATCAACCGACGGTATAATGCTCATTCATCCTGGGTTTGTCAACTATTAAGTTCCGGTTACCTAGAGCAAAAATAACCCCATGCCCCCTCTCCAAAATAATTAGATTGAAAATTCAATCTATCAGACTGGAATTAGTGTCTAATCTGTTCGATTGATTATTCCATCTAGTAGACTGAATATTTTAACCTAGTAGATTAAATTTTCTGGCCCCAACAGACTCATGTTATCGTTTTCACTCTATTGGATTTAACATTTTCAATCTCATAGATCCCATACCAAGGTTTCACGTGTAAAGAGGTAACGATGAAAAACCACACTATCACACCAGATAAAAACAATGTTATAGTAATTGTAGCAAGAGGCGAAAGTACATATCTTAAATGTTTCCGCTTGTAAACATTATTTTAGTCTACCTTGGATAAACTAAATG
>JAVTVY010048972.1:0-23809 GCA_036873755.1 Hanleya hanleyi | reverse complement strand
GACCGGTAGTCTTGAAAGCGAACATACAGTACCCCTCTGATGATCGTGATGACACAGCTCCCAAAGCTGAATAGATATATTTTTATCATTTAGAAAGTGATCGTATAACAGTATTTTCGTTATTTTGGGATGACACTATCTTAGAATAGCACAAATTCTAGTGCTGAAAATATGGTCGAGTCCCGTGCGGGATTCGAACCAGCGACCCCAGAGTCAGGCACCTAATCGCCAGCACTGTATGTCGGCGATCTAAACCACTCGGCCAACGGGCCTCCCACAAAAATAGGAGGTAGCAGACCCGTAGTCTTGAAAGCGAACATACAGTACCCCTCTGATGATCGTAATGACACAGCTCCCAAAGCTGAATAGATATATTTTTTATCATTTAGAAAGTGATCGTATAACAGTATTTTCGTTATTTTGGGATGACACTATCTTAGAATAGCACAAATTCTAGTGCTGAAAATTTGGTCGAGTCCCGTGTGGGATTCGAACCAGCGACCCCAGAGTCAGGCACCTAATCGCCAGCACTGTATGTCGGCGATCTAAACCACTCGGCCAACGGGCCTCCCACAAAAATAGGAGGTAGCAGACCGGTAGTCTTTAAAGCGAACATACAGTACCCCTCTGATGATCGTAATGACACAGCTCCCAAAGCTGAATAGATATATTTTTTATCATTTAGAAAGTGATCGTATAACAGTATTTTCGTTATTTTGGGATGACACTATCTTAGAATAGCACAAATTCTAGTGCTGAAAATTTGGTCGAGTCCCATGCGGGATTCGAACCAGCGACCCCAGAGTCCGGCACCTAATCGCCAGCACTGTATGTCGGCGATCTAATCAACTCGGCCAACGGGCCTCCCACAAAAATAGGAGGTAGCAGACCGGTAGTCTTGAAAGCGAACATACAGTACCCCTCTGATGATCGTAATGACACAGCTCCCAAAGCTGAATAGATATATTTTTTATCATTTAGAAAGTGATCGTATAACAGCATTTTCGTTATTTTGGGATGACACTATCTTAGAATAGCACAAATTCTAGTGCTGAAAATTTGGTCGAGTCCCGTGCGGGATTCGAACCAGCGACCCCAGAGTCAGGCACCTAATCGCCAGCACTGGATGTCGGCGATCTAAACCACTCGGCCAACGGGCCTCCCACAAAAATAGGAGGTAGCAGACCGGTAGTCTTGAAAGCGAACATACAGTATCCCTCTGATGATCGTAATGACACAGCTCCCAAAGCTGAATAGATATATTTTTTATCATTTAGAAAGTGATCGTATAACAGTATTTTCGTTATTTTGGGATAACACTATTTTAGAATAGCACAAATTCTAGTGTTGAAAATTTGGTCGAGTCCCGTGCAGGATTCGAACCAGCGACCCCAGAGTCAGGCACCTAATCGCCAGCACTGTATGTCGGCGATCTAAACCACTCGGCCAACGGGCCTCCCACAAAAATAGGAGGTAGCAGACCGGTAGACTTGAAAGCGAACATACAGTACCCCTCTGATGCTCGTAATGACACAGCTCCCAAAGCTGAATAGATATATTTTTTATCATTTAGAAAGTGATCGTATAACAGTATTTTCGTTATTTTGGGATGACACTATCTTAGAATAGCACAAATTCTAGTGCTGAAAATTTGGTCGAGTCCCGTGCGGGATTCGAACCAGCGACCCCAGAGTCAGGCACCTAATCGTCAGCACTGTATGTCGGCGATCTAAACCACTCGACCAACGGGCCTCCCACAAAATAGGAGGTAGCAGACCGGTAGTCTTGAAAGCGAACATACAGTACCCCTCTGATGATCGTAATGACACAGCTCCCAAAGCTGAATAGATATATTTTTTATCATTTAGAAAGTGATCGTATAACAGCATTTTCGTTATTTTGGGATGACACTATCTTAGAATAGCACAAATTCTAGTGCTGAAAATTTGGTCGAGTCCCGTGCGGGATTCGAACCAGCGACCCCAGATTCAGGCACCTAATCGCCATCACTGTATGTCGGCGATCTAAACCACTTGGCCAACGGGCCTCCCACAAAAATAGGAGGTAGCAGACCGGTAGTCTTGAAAGCGAACATACAGTACCCCTCTGATGATCGTACGACACAGCTCCCAAAGCTGAATAGATATATTTTTATCATTTAGAAAGTGATCGTATAATGCATTTTTCGTTATTTTGGGATGACACTATTCAGAATAGCACAAATTCTAGTGAGTTGAAAATTTGGTCGAGTCCCGTGCGGATTCGAACCAGCGACCCCAGAGTCAGGCACCTAATCGCCAGCACTGTATGTCGGCGATCTAAACCACTGGCCAACGGGCCTCCCACAAAAATAGGAGGTAGCAGACCGGTAGTCTTGAAAGCGAACATACAGTACCCCTCTGATGATCGTAATGACACAGCTCCCGAAGCTGAATAGATATATTTTTTATCATTTAGAAAGTGATCGTATAACAGTATTTTCGTTATTTTGGGATGACACTATCTTAGAATAGCACAAATTCTAGTGCTGAAAATTTGGTCGAGTCCCGTGCGGGATTCGAACCAGCGACCCCAGAGTCGGGCACCTAATCGCCAGCACTGTATGTCGGCGATCTAAACCACTTGGCCAACGGGCCTCCCACAATAATAGGAGGTAGCAGACCGGTAGTCTTGAAAGCGAACATACAGTACCCCTCTGATGATCGTAATGACACAGCTCCCAAAGCTGAATAGGTATATTTTTTATCATTTAGAAAGTGATCGTATAACAGTATTTTCGTTATTTTGGGATGACACTATCTTAGAATAGCACAAATTCTAGTGCTGAAAATTTGGTCGAGTCCCGTGCGGGATTCGAACCAGCGACCCCAGAGTCAGGCACCTAATCGCCAGCACTGTATGTCGGCGATCTAAACCACTCGGCCAACGGCCCTCCCACAAAAATAGGAGGTAGCAGACCGGTAGTCTTGAAAACGAACATACAGTACCCCTCTGATGATCGTAATGACACAGCTCCCAAAGCTGAATAGATATATTTTTTATCATTTAGAAAGTGATCGTATAACAGTATTTTCGTTATTTTGGGATAACACTATCTTAGAATAGCACAAATTCTAGTGCTGAAAATTTGGTCGAGTCCCGTGCGGGATTCGAACCAGCGACCCCAGAGTCAGGCACCTAATCGCCAGCACTGTATGTCGGCGATCTAAACCACTCGGCCAACGGGCCTCCCACAAAAATAGGAGGTAGCAGACCGGTAGTCTTGAAAGCGAACATACAGTACCCCTCTGATGATCGTAATGACACAGTTCCCAAAGCTGAATAGATATATTTTTTATCATTTAGAAAGTGATCGTATAACAGTATTTTCGTTATTTTGGGATGACACTATCTTAGAATAGCACAAATTCTAGTGCTGAAAATTTGGTCGAGTCCCGTGCGGGATTCGAACCAGCGACCCCAGAGTCAGGCACCTAATTGCCAGCACTGTATGTCGGCGATCTAAACCACTCGGCCAACGGGCCTCCCACAAAAATAGGAGGTAGCAGACCGGTAGTCTTGAAAGCGAACATACAGTACCCTTCTGATGATCGTAATGACACAGCTCCCAAAGCTGAATAGATATATTTTTTATCATTTAGAAAGTGATCGTATAACAGTATTTTCGTAATTTTTGGGATAACACTATCTTAGAATAGCACAAATTCTAGCGCTGAAAATTTGGTCGAGTCCCGTGCGGGATTCGAACCAGCGACCCCAGAGTCAGGCACATAATCGCCAGCACTGTATGTCGGCGATCTAAACCACTCGGCCAACGGGCCTCCCACACAAATAGGAGGTAGCAGACCGGTAGTCTTGAAAGCGAACATACAGTGCCCCTCTGATGATCGTAATGACACAGCTCCCAAAGCTGAATAGATATATTTTTTATCATTTAGAAAGTGATCGTATAACAGTATTTTCGTAATTTTTGGGATAACACTATCTTAGAATAGCACAAATTCTAGCGCTGAAAATTTGGTCGAGTCCCGTGCGACTACCGGTCTGCTACCTCCTATTTTTGTGGGAAGCCCGTTGGCCGAGTGGTTTAGATCGCCGACATACAGTGCTGGCGATTAGGTGCCTGACTCTGTGGTCGCTGGTTCGAATCCCGCACGGGACTCGACCAAATTTTCAGCACTAGAATTTGTGCTATTCTAAGATAGTGTTATCCCAAAATAACGAAAATACTGTTAGACGATCACTTTCTAAGTGATGAAAAATATATCTATTCAGCTTTGGGAGCTGTGTCATTACGATCATCAGAGGGGTACTGTATGTTCGCTTTCAAGACTACCGGTCTGCTACCTCCTATTTTTTGTGGGAGGCCCGTTGGCCGAGTGGTTTAGATCGCCGACATACAGTGCTGGCGATTAGGTGCCTGACTCTGAGGTCGCTGGTTCGAATCCCGCACGGGACTCGACCAAATTTTCAGCACTAGAATTTGTGCTATTCTAAGATAGTGTTATCCCAAAATAACGAAAATTCTGTTATACGATCACTTTCTAAATGATAAAAATATATCTATTCAGCTTTGGGAGCTGTGTCATTACGATCATCAGAGGGGTACTGTATGTTCGCTTTCAAGACTACCGGTCTGCTACCTCCTATTTTTGTGGGAGGCCCGTTGACCGAGTGGTTTAGATCGCCGACATACAGTGCTGGCGATTAGGTGCCTGACTCTGGGGTAGCTGGTTCGAATCCCGCACGGGACTCGACCAAATTTTCAGCACTAGAATTTGTGCTACTCTAAGATAGTGTTATCCCAAAAATAACGAAAATACTGTTATACGATCACTTTCTAAATGATAAAAAATATATCTATTCAGCTTTGGGAGCTGTGTCATTACGATCATCAGAGGGGTACTGTATGTTCGCTTTCAAGACTACCGGTCTGCTACCTCCTATTTTTGTGGGAGGCCTGTTGGCCCAGTGGTTTAGATCGCCAACATACAGTGCTGGCGATTAGGTGCCTGACTCTGGGGTCGCTGGTTCGAATCCCGCACGGGACTCGACCAAATTTTCAGCACTAGAATTTGTGCTATTCTAAGATAGTGTTATCTCAAAAATAACGAAAATACTGTTATACGATCACTTTCTAAATGATAAAAAATATACTAAATTGTGTTTGAAGTCACACATTTGCAATATTCATTAGCGTTCATCATCTCTGATTACGATGAAATACGACCTGTTCAAAAATGAATGCTATCTAATTTAGAAGTTCATCTGCTTGAAGCTCACCTTTATTACAAATACTTGTTGTCAAAATGAAGCCCGAAGAGTAATCGACGCGAGGCAGCCGACGCGTGCGCTTTGAAACATGAGCTACTGTAAAGGGAGATAACCTAGTTACTCACCCCTAATAACAATCGACGGTGGTGGCTGGAAAAATATCGGGCGACCAAGTGACCGTGATCGCTTGTTTTCATTGGGCGATTTTTTCTGAAGCGCGATAACTTTACAACCAGGGCTTTCTCTCACATGGAGTCTACGACAAAACGATTACAATTTTGACAAAGTTAACTACTCCTTTCTGGATGGTAATATACATGTACCAGAATGAACTGCATACGACGTATACATATCTCACCTGGTAGCATTTGCTAGATAATGCGCCGTCTGAGACAAATTTAATCGACGTCATAGAATATTATTGCGGATATTTATCAAATAGGTATATACCACCTAATGTCTTCATCCAGTTCTTCAAATTCTCTGATAGTTATCGAATACTAACGGGAAAATATGATCGTAGATCCCAAGATCTAACTATCCTACGTTTCCTGACCTGAGTCTAATTTCGCTTAACCCGGAGTTGGGGGCAGTTTGAATATCAGGTGTTGTAGCATGGTGTTCAAATGAAATATCACGATCAAAACTTGACTGAGATACGCACACTGAAATTCAATTGATAACGAATTGGATTTTATGTGAAGAACACACAATGTCTTGCTGACATCATTCCAGATTGTTGAACGCTTCTCTCTTATAGGAATCCATCTTGTATTTTCAAATTTATATTTCATAGACATTTGGAATTGGTGCTGATGTATGGACGACGGCTAAATACTGAATGTCGGATCAGAAGCCTGTCACGCCAACATTGAACATTGTGTAAATGTGGGATGATTGCTGCTTAATATAACAAGCGCTGGATGAGCGCAAAGACCTCCGTCGAGGCAACAGGGTCCGTAGCGTAATACATAACTGAATAACATACGGCCGGATGCCAAGCTCAATTTTGCATTTGTTGGACGTTAGCTTCATCAATGGTAATTAATCTGGGATTGAGGGTTCCTCACTAGCATGTCCAGACAGGGATGTGAAAGTCACATTCCCAGCAAATAATTTTGTTTGATTTGACGTGCTTGAAATATTGGGGTATGGAATAGAGTATATTGATGGAGAACCTGGAAAAATGCTTGAGACATTAGGCCCCATCCCACCCCCACCTCCCCCTGAGAGGATCCCCTCACCCAAATCGACACGTTAGCGGCAGAAATGAGACACCGTGTGCCTAGTTGTTGTACCAACTTGCTTGTGATTTTGTGCTATAGGCCCAACACATCAACACTTCATATTTTGTATGCGTACAGTATAGCATCATCATTGATGAGAGAATGCTCTTCAAAACACACCTGATTTTACCGACACTTCGTTCTGATCTGTCTCAACATCATATGATGAGGATTCAATGCGCTCGGTATAATTTTGTATACTGGTGTTACAGGTCACCTTCGCCTTCACCTTACTGTATCAATGACCATGGACTTCTACATGTATCACATTCACATTGAATGGTGATGACTGATGAGAATATTGCCCCTATGGAACAAATGACTGAATTCCACGCAGCAAATAAAAAGTTCATGTTAATCATAAACAACATACAATTAGTAATACTATCAAATAATTATGTTTATTCCTTGTCGACATCAATATATTACAGGTAATATTATGACTGAATCATGGTAACATATATTCATGGGAATTTTTGTCTACAATAAACTGAAGGAGACCCATGCTGTTTATTATATTATGTTTTAAAACTTCACTTGCTAATCTCGATTATGTTGCTTATTGTGAAAATAAATGAAGTTATGAAATCTAGTATGATTGTTCATTGATCTCAAATTAGAAATATCTTCAGCAGCTAAAGTTAAGTCAATCATAACAATATATAACCCCATGGTATTGTTGTAATATTACCCAGGTATTGATCTTTGAATAAGAATGTAATGAGATACATATACCTGTTCTTTGTGTTATTATGTATGCAGTTCATTCTGTATGTATTTTATACATGTACATGTAGCAGAATTGGAATTAAAATTTGAAATGAAGTCTGTTTCTAGAAGCTAAATCATTTAGACACACATTCAAGTCCTTACCTGGTCAAGGGAGATAATTTTCACTTTTGATTATGTTTGTGAAGCATGCAGCAGGACTTCAACTTCCAAGGATATTATCCACACAATCCCATTCTACATGATATTTTTGCCATAGCACCGATAAACTAGGTCCCTTCATTTATGTGTTCTAGATCAAGGAGCTATTGGGAGCTGCAGGCTTTGTAAAAGTTAGATCCACTTATTCTCAGTGAAGCAATGAAATCCGGCATGGTTGTTTTAAGTTAGAATTTGGCATCCTTGGAAATGTCTGACCGATTCACACATGTATCACTCGGCAGGTGGTCATTACATGTGTAATGTTTATTTCCTTAGGAATCAACTGATATCCAATGGAGTGGAGGGCGAGCAAATCACTGGCTCTGAACTAGGTCAGCAGTTAGTGTGTCCTCGAATAGGAACGATCGATACCCATATGAGCGTGGGTGAGATGGGAAAGCATGTTTACGCCGTTTGCTCTTTGTGATACAACTCCAGCCGTAAAGTTAGAAAATGTCATATGTATCTTTTAAAATTATTTCTTCGAATGGAACATAACAATCTACATCGAAGAGATGAATCAAATGATTTGAAACTTAATTTCATTGTGTAACAGTGAGAAGAAAATTAATTGTATAAACATTCCAAGCCTCATTGAACACAAGCCGCACCATATTTGATATGAATATAACGCGCGTACATTAGCTCGCTTGGACGTCGCTTAGTTAAATATGGACAGACACGCAAAAAGCTCAAAATTTTCAAAAGCCACAAAAATGCCCTCAGCTTGTACAGAGTAAGTAAAAATACTTATGTACAACTTGATGTTTAGAAATGACTGTGTTGAGCGGTTCTATTCCCAACTTCTCTTTTATTCTATGTCATAGAGCACAGGGTTTGGTAGATAATTAAAAACTGTATTAACTCGGCTTCACATTTTAGAGAATGACTTTAATTGAGCCTAAGATGAAAGAGAAATACACTTATAAAAAAATCTATTTAAAAAATATCTGTATATATGTTTGTATTAATTTCCATAATTTATTGAAAAAAACTATACGTAGACTTCGACCACCGAATATAACACAGGCCAGGCAACTGTGAGAACCAGTGAAAGATACCCATCGAGATGAGCGGATTTGCAGATAAACAACAACAACAAAATTGCACTTTGTGCCTCACGAGGCCCTTCTCCATAGAGTGCATGCCAGTTATTTTTCTAGACTACAACAGCAACTGTTTTTGCCTGTATCACAGTCCGAGCTTCCGATTACCCTTCAACCTTACCCAGACGACGGATAATTTTTGACAGATTGTCTGGCTAGGTTGTTGATCGGATTCACAGATCATGAATTCCACCGTGACGGAATCACCGTTCGGAAGACTTTTTCTTTATTCAAAGTCATGTACTCGGAAGTTCCGTGGTCATACCCATGTAGTTTCAAGTTTAGTTTGCTATTCTATATGACATCTGTTTACGGATCCATGAAAAATCTACAGATGATCCAGCATTTAGTAAATCATGCTTCGAAATGTTCGTGACGGAATCACCTGAAACGGACATGACTCTTGACTAGTGTTGCTTGTCTATTTTTTTGCTGCTCTGTTTCAATCTGACTATTCTTATATGACATCTCTTACTAACATACAGTACCCAAGGATGATAAGATTTTTTTCATCGTGAGAAAAACGCGACTGGATCATCCCAGGGGTTAAATCTAGTCCGTGACGTAATCGACAAAAAATCGTGATGGAATCACGAGTGCGCTTTTTAAATCTTACGGTAAAAGTGCTTTATTAATTACACATTTTCTTCAAAAAAAATATTCCTAGAGTGAATTTATCTCTTCTACTTAGAAAATTAAAACTCTGACCTCTTATTTTTACTAAGGTACAGTGTTTGGGGGAGTTCCGAATCACTTTTCACATCCAGACTGCTAGCGCTTGTTCTTTTAGGAGGTGAGAGCGACTGCTGGTCTTATATTCTAGGGAAATCTGTCGTCTATAATTGTATGTAAAGAAATCTTCAATCGGACTTGTCAATCGATGAGAAAATAACCTCCGCTTCAGTGCACCAGCGCGGGCAGTTGCGCATCATTTTGGTGAGTTGCGGATCACGCCATCTAGCGGCCGTTACAGGCACTGAGAATGGAATTTTTATAGGCTTGAGGGGCCATCTGCTAATCATCCATAGGCCGGTGAAACCCTGGAGAAGATTTCAATGTTGTCTTAATTCTCCCCGCCCTGTGAGCGAATATTCAACTGTTGCAGTCCAGGCACAAATGACACGCAGATCTAGAGTCGAAAATGTTCTGAAGTATATTTATCTTGGAGCGAGCCTACAAAATTGCATTGTAATCTCAATTTAATTATTTTTTAGAACATTTTAGGATACGATGTCTGACAATCATGGAGGGCGGGCTAGTGAACTTTCCTGTACTGCTCCATAACGACAAAACAGAGGAAGCGGGAACTTCGTGACTTTAAAGCTTATCATATTGGAGTCATTTTAGGACTTGGCCGAGCAGAGGATCATGGCTAAATTCAAAAGGCGGCCGTGTGGTATCTCAGAAATTCGTTTTTTTCCAGCCAGTTCTGTCCATTTCTTCGAATTTTTCTGGCCTAAAAGTACTAGAAAGTATTTTATTGGGCAAAAGTAGTTATTCTCTACTTTATTTGGTAGTTTATGAAAGAAAAATCGGAAAATTAGAATTTCGAAAAATCGGTCCAAAAAATAGTCGACAAATGGCTGACGAGATGACGTTACTCGACGTCATCATAGCGTTCATCTTAAGCTTTGTTACTCTTTCAGGTAGAGCTTGAACAGAAGATACTGTGTGTTATGTTGCAGCGCTCTAGCCCTATGGATAGCGAAAATATATGGGTTGACTCCCTCCCCCACCCACCCCTCACCTGCGATACACCCCAAATCTTCCAGACCAGATAGTGTTAATAAAGGGACATCCAGTTATTGAACTCGTAGAAACCTCGCTCAGTGATGAACAATTTTATTTATATAAAACTTTCTACATTGGAGTAGATATGTCTGAAATTATTGAATATGATGATGTAATATCGAAAAAATGATTTGTTCACCAAGGTTTGGAATGATTCGCGTATATAGTTCCGGTTACAAGGATATTGTCATTGATTCATTTTTTTAATTTTTTTTTGACAATGCCATGGATTGACCAATCTTCCTTAAAGTCGGTTTACACCTGTTGTATTAGTTGTGAGACGGTCCCTTATTCACCGATTTCAAGTATGAACGGCGCTTATTTCGTTGATTCGGAATTGACATCTCTATAGCGCCATTATATTACAATGCTGGTCAGTTAACATTTATCGCAAATCACTAGATATTTTGTTTGGCCATTTAGCAAGATTCTGTCATTTAAATAAATACTGAATATACCGCCTAAACCCACCTTATTTCGCGCAGATTCACAACTGGAAAAATCGCACGTGTTTTTCGACTCTGTGGCAATTTGTTATTGTACAGTACCAGAAGTATTACGTTACCGAATTGACCGGAAAAGAAACAATCCAGGTCCGTTGTTTGACATTCATTTCAGTCCACGGAAACAGACGTTCCAATAAACCTAAAAAGGAAGCGAATACATGTAGAACAAACAGCATGCTAATATAGGGTCTACGACAGAATGTGGAGTGAATTTTATGCGAAAAAGGGCTGTTTAGCAATGTCCGCTTTTCCGTGGAATTCATGAGCGCACGATTGAAGTATCATGGGAGTTCTTCGGAGTTTTACGTTTTTGACCTCTGACTTTGAATTTGACTTCTCACTTCCGACTCGCATCCTGGTGAATGACACTCGTCCTTTATCTTTTTGCCGATTCAGAGATTCTCGTGGATGTTTCCAATTATACTATCCGGAATGCGAGTTTTTCTTTCGTGAAAATTTACTTTTTATGAAAGCGCAGGTTTGTCTTCGTCGCATACCGGCCATCTGTACCAGCGCGAAGCTATAAGTACACGCGCGAATTTAGTACCCTCGAATTAAGAGACCCGGTGGAAGCATTGCAAAGGATACACACCTTTTGTGACGTAAGCATTCAATTGTGTCCAGAAACTTTTCAAAATTTCGTCGGGAACCATAGCAATCCCTATTGGAAATCACACGAGTCGTGGGTTCCCCATATGACAATTATTTGGCGGGAGATATCACGTTGCGCTCCTAGACCTCCGTCTGATCGACGGAGGTAAAAACATTCTGACAAGGCGTGTAATTGTTGGCTGGAATATGCGAATGAATACGAGACTAGGCGTCGAATATTCATTCTTCTTTTCTCAACCTCTTTAGAATTCCCCGCTATTATCCCCATTCTTCCCATATGAGACCATGTTAAATGCCCAATGTGAACTTGCCAGATACAATAAGGCTCTGTGTAAGTCGCTCAAGCATAATACACCTATTTAACCAATGGTGTATTGAAACTTAATAACAGATTTGGGGAAATTTATTCGAATTTCTCCGAGAAAGTAGAAAATACACGACTATTCCTCTGAATTATCTTATAACTACCAGAAGCAGTATGACCAAAGAGTAACATTGAATACATGCCTGAGGAATAGGCTGTATTCTTGAAAAAGGGCCTGAAACCATTAAATATCAAGCAGGTTTCCGGTACAGAGAGTTTTAACTTTTAACTAATGGAATGAGGATGAATTCTCGCTTGACTGGTGCTTGTCCTTTGAAGAATAACAAGAAACAAAATACCATCGTGATTCCGCATTTTGTATTTTCAGCTATTTGTGATGGATATCTGCCAGAAAAATGTGCTAATGGTGGCAATTGTACAGAACCTGGTATATGCACTTGTCCTGACGGTTATCAGGGAAGTGACTGTGAAGGTTTGTAATTTAGGACGGGTTTGTATAATTAGGTTAGATTTATGATAAATAACAATTAAAAAACAACATATAAATAATAATTAATAACTGTTAAATTTTTTGTATCCACCTAAAATATTATATTCGTAATGAAAGCACTTATACTACTATGGTATTCATATTCACATTAGCTGTTTGTGCTGATGCTGATATTTTTCAGATATAGACGAATGTTTAATGAACAATACGGCCTGTGAAAATTGTGTGAATACAGTGGGAAGCTACTATTGTGAGATAAAAGTTGGTTATGGACAAGGGCCAGACGACAAGATATTTAAACGTGAGTATATGACTAGTCACTGATAATAATGACATATTAAATATCACTTCCATGAATCTTCGAAGAAGTGAATACATACCCTGTATATTTGACTTTTATGGTTTCAATGTTAAATTGCAACACTGGAACTTAACGATCTAGTGAACATTATAACTTCATCATCATCGAAAAGTGTAGTATTAAATTACCTGGTTTGTTCACCCCCTTCACATTGTATTCCTTCAGCGGTATGTTACGGTAACATTCCTGGAGAGTGCGAAAATGGCGGAACGTGTAAAGAGCCTGGAATCTGTGTCTGCTTGGACGGTTTTCAAAGTCCGGAATGTCAGGGTAAGTTACCTAATATACGTCATACACTAATACGACAATGGGCAAAAAAGCCGCACAATAATATAACTAACATGTGATAAATTTCGGCACATTAATAAAATAAAGAGAATGTATAACAAGACAAAGAAGCCACAAGTCAAATAGAAAGCGAAAAATGTAACACTCGACAACATAGAAGGCACCATTATCACTGTCACCATTTGTAATTCGAAAATATGAAATCTGTTGGGTTTTTTCCTTCTTCTTCTTCTTCTTCTGAAAATATATATGTCAGTCATGTCAATGTTTGACAACTACTAATCTTTACCACGGAATAACTCTCATAAGAAGATGACTATTATTCTATTGCCTCGTGATCCTTGGATATTTCGTTACACTGCCATAGCCAATGCGTCGTTGACATGTAGAATGGGTTAAGAATATATGACATATGGAGGAATGTTTCGTAGGGTCACATGTCATTCGAAATGTCTTTCAGTGTATTGCTACATAATATCCTGGAATTAGGTAAGAAGATATGCCTGGATGTTTACGGTCGAGCCTAGCGTATTGGATATTACATTGTACGCACCGGGTTGAAGCATAAATTCGGGTGAATTTAAAAATTAATTGCACCCTTTCATCATTTCAGATGTCAATGAATGTATTGAAGATTCAGATATTTGTGGAGACAATAACTGCCTAAACACTGCTGGAAGCTATGAATGCGAGTGTACAAACGATTACAGCTGGGACGAAAGATCACAATCTTGTTTACGTAAGCCGATCATATATTCTCTCTATATATTTATTATTATTATTATTTATTATTTCCAATCGACACAAATGGAATATTTCCTAGAAGCTTGATTCTCGTTTTTATTTAAAAATTATCAGCTGGTGCTGTTGCAAGTGCGAGTGTAGGATGATTTATCAGATACAATATATCTAATTTAATGTACTTTGAATCAAATTAAATCAGGATTGTTTACTAACAAAATACATAAAACTGCTGATAGAATCAGAAAGGCCACCTTCAGTTGGATACTTTATATTACCGGTATACTGTTACTACATCACCTGGATTTGCGGCACACCATTGGATACATGGTCCTACTCTGGATATAGTGCGAAACAAATCTAAACCGAAATCTCTAATTGCATCTCCTTTCAATGTGTTTGGTTTTGACATTTTTGTCGTATTATTTTCAGCTGTATGCTATGGCTTACCAGCGGGCACATGTTCACACGGGGGGACTTGTATCACCAAGGATTCATGTGAATGCCCTGCTGGATTTCAGGCACCCGATTGTTCCGGTGAGGCTAAAATAAATTATGTGTAGTATCAGATTGCAAGCGTTTTGAGTGAGTGAGTGAGTGAATGAGTATGATTTAACGTCGTTTCAACATCAGTCATATCACGACGGTGCCTACATGTGCCAGAACTCGAGAGTTACAAGCGTCTAATCCGTCATTCATAATTCGGCCGTCGTCCATTAAAGAATATCCGCTTCCATAATTCAAAGACCTATTCCAGATTCCATATAACAGTATTAGCACCGAATTCAAAAAGATATAGTATACATAAACATAGGCTAGTTTCCTGCAAGAGAGAAGCGGTCAACAGTTTTCAATGATGCCGACAAGACATCATGATTGTCCAAAAATATATAATCCGTATCGCTGATCAGTATTCTTAATCCATAATAATCGTTGTAAACAACGATTACAGCGTTGTGTTCACATTTCCTGTTATCCTGGACACTGATCAGCTCAGGCAGTACAGCACCCGATCATCCATCCAAGTCTTGACTGAGCTCAACGTTGCTTAACTTACAACACATATAAGGGAAGTGGGAAGAGGTGCCGACATACTGACAGAGCCACATGACTTCACAGTATAGCCTTTCGGTTAACCTATTCTAAAGCACATACCAAGAATCTAACGATTCGTGATATGTGTTGTATCTCAGGTACGCTTTTATTGTACCTGTTCATGTGGCAACTTGGATGATATGACCACACGGCCCCTAGCACCGGCATCAGCGGAATTAGATACAAATCTAGAGAGCTATGATGGAAATGCTCTGACAACTCGTATATTGGTAATTGGTGAGCTGTTTCGCTGTGACAACTCGTACACTGGGAATTGGTGAGCTGTATCGTCGTCAGATGAAAATGACGGCATTTAACACAAAAGACTAGTCTGTAAGGCCCGATGTTTTAAGCGTTTTGAATGTTGAATCTAGTCTAACAATGCCATCTTATGGTCTGTGGCAATTGCTTCCTTAATTTGTATTCAACTTTATGGAGTTACAATGTAGATTTTCTCTTCCGTTCATCTGATAATCCATCTATGATATACATTTACAACATTCGCACCGAGCTTAAAGCAACTGATGCTCATCAGCGGTCACAATCCGTATAATATTCACATCTGATAAGCAGTTTCAGTCCATTTATTGTGCTCTAAAATTGCCATTTTCATCGTTCGATAACCTTTTGTTTCACCAAAACGATATTATCAAAGTCACATACATCATGGTGCAAGTATATGCTTATCTTGGCTCCACCTAATTAGAATTATTATTCTCTGTTGGTTTGGACAGTTATCAACCAAGAAGATAGGGGGTATTATTACATATCTGACAGATCTCTCTGCCGATGGAAACCAAATCCGGCTGACAAGTCGATTCAAATTGCTTGTGAGAACCCGCTATATGATATATAACAGATTGTTCTGCCGATTGAATCGGGTCGTATTACTGTTTGCCTAACATCACATATTGCCTAGGGATATAGCAAGGACGAGTATATCATGTTTTACACCTTCCACCTTGTCATCGGAAGAAATGACTTAACGATGACGAAACCTAAGGATCGAGCCAAATATATAGGCCTATGTATATGCATGCTTTAAAATAAAAAGAATCAGGTTACTCTTTCGAAATAATAAATTGGAATATATAGGTTGTGGACGACATCAGCTGTAGCTGGCTAACTCACTCAGATCGCATCCACCTCCCCGACCCCCCCCTTCTCTATCTCCTTCTCCTCTCGATTTTTCTCATTTAGTTCCTTAACTTTCCGACAGAATTACATAGTTCTCTCCAATTTGACCAAGATAACTATAGGATCTCGCAAACTTCGTGAACCAAAAGGTGGATTCAGTAATTCAAAGTTCAGGGGTCACCGAGGCCTAAAATCACAAAATCATAGAAATTCCATTCTTTTTGTTTGAGCTGGATACATCGATGGGCAGGATATGCCACAATGGCACCGTTAAACAGGGAATTATTGAATACATCGCACAATTAGTCTGGTCCAAGAATGTACTTTAGAAATACCGCATGCTGATGGCAAACAAGAACCTTACTGAGTTCGTAAGCTCAAGGGTCAAGGCCACTGGAGATGCCAAAAGTGCATCACTGGGAAGCCATGTTTCGAGTACCAAGACTTAGGTCGAAAGGTCATTGATCAAGATCTCTAGCTACTAGCAGCTCACTCTAACACATTCAATGACATTCTCATTAGTGCCAATTAAGCTCTTGTTCACTGTAATATTTATATATAGTGTATTATCAGAAGTAGTTTTCATCCACTTCTGGTATTATTTATAACCCTCGACAGTGTAAATCGCTAACAGAATATTACCTGTTATTTCTTGTTTTAAAAAGCCGCCTCAAATAAATCCAACGATTATTGTATGAGCATTATCTTTTCAGAGATTAACGAATGTGAAACTAATGACCACCAATGCCAATTCGGGTGTATTGATGTCGTCGGGGCTTACTTCTGCGATGGTCAAGCTGTTGGATATGGACGACTCCCAGGAGAACACACAGACAAGCGTGTGTAAAATTTTCATCCTTAATTATTATTCAATGATGATATTCAGCGATGATCAAAAGAATGTATGGATGATTATTTGCACCTAACTTTTCACTTGGTTGGAATCATCAAAAATATTTAAAAACAATTTTTTTCCGATGTCTTGTGGCTCCTAGAATTGAGTTTTTACGATAATTGTGTACCTGATCGACATGCGGACATTGTGTACCTGATCGACATGCGGACATTGTGTACCTGATCGACATGCGGACATTGTGTACCTGATCGACATGCGGACATTGTGTACCTGATCGACATGCGGACATTGTGTACCTGATCGACATGCGGACATTGTGTACCTGATCGACATGCGGACATTGTGTACCTGATCGACATGCGGACATTGTGTACCTGATCGACATGCAGACATTGTGTACCTGATCGACATGCGGACATTGTGTACCTGATCGACATGCGGACATTGTGTACCTGATCGACATGCGGATATTGTGTACCTGATCGACATGCGGACATTGTGTACCTGATCGACATGCGGACATTGTGTACCTGATCGACATGGACATTGTGTACCTGATCGACATGCGGACATGTGTACCTGATCGACATGCGGACATTGTGTACCTGATCGACATGCGGACATTGTGTACCTGATCGACATGCGGACATTGATCGACATGCGGACATTGTGTACCTGATCGACATGCGGACATTGTGTACCTGATCGACATGCGGACATTGTGTACCTGATCGACATGCGGACATTGTGTACCTGATCGACATGCGGACATTGTGTACCTGATCGACATGCGGACATTGTGTACCTGATCGACATGCGGACATTGTGTACCTGATCGACATGCGGGCATTGTGTATCTGATCGACATGCGGACATTGTGTACCTGATCGACATGCGGGCATTGTGTACCTGATCGACATGCGGACATTGTGTACCTGATCGACATGCGGACATTGTGTACCTGATCGACATGCGGACATTGTGTACCTGATCGACATGCGGACATTTCTTATTCTCATGTTGGATATTCAGTTTTTATGTTTGAAATGGGCAAACGTTACCACACTCACATTTTCGTTGAAGATTCAGATTTTATCTAATTTACAACTTGTGAGGTGGGACACACCTCTCTTCATTATCTATACATGCGTATGGGGTTTGAAACATTGAATTCATCATCACTGCATTACACTTCATACTTCCTAGAATCATGTGTTTTATCTCAGTGGCTCAGACATGCTGAAACAAAAACAGTGGTGTGATATTCTACCGTAGCTGGCTAATGTACGGCAAATGTCATTGTAATACTTCACTTATGCGCCTTTTCATGGTTTTTATTTTTTTATTTTTTAACCTAATCTGGCCTGGACTTTTTTGGACCTGTCCAGGCCTGGGGAGGGGCCATTTCGCCCGCCACCCCTAATTATTTCTCTTACCGCTTGAGTTAGGCGGCTGAAACTTACCGCGCTATATCCTTGTAGAAAATGTAAAAAAATCCAAGATGGTCGCTTTGATGACGTCACAGTGACGTCATTTTCAAATACAGCATATTTTGTCGATTTATTCAAAACTGCGTGATAAAGTATTAGTACGTATTAATGTGGTATGAAATAAAATATTTGCCCATGATTCTCGATTCGTGGTGTTATGCAAATAATGACCCCAATGCGATAAAATATAAAGTCACAGATTGTCAGCTCTCAATTTATTGTCGTTCCGGAAATAGCGCAGAAAGATTTTGGGCACCCCCCGCCAAGGCCTGGTAAGGTTAACATAAGGTTACAATAGATAAGTTGCCTCTCATTCATGCTATATTTCTTCGTGCATGATGGCTGATAGATTTAATGAAATTTTATATTCCAGCGGTTTGTTTCGGCATGATGCCGGAGACATGTAAAAACGGGGGCGAATGTACCAAACCTGATTTATGCTCTTGTCCGGAAGGTTTCAACACATCCGACTGTTCTGGTAAGCTGACACTCTAGCTATATTAATCAAAATTCTGATCGTTATTTACCTAACTCGTAGGCACCGTAATGTTTGCTGTGTCTCTTCTCTCACTGTGTTATAAAATGTGCATGAAGACGATAGGATTCACTACATAATATATGGTAGAATTGGTAGGGTGGTCTCTCCAGGCACCATGCAGATGTGCATTCAACGCGCTGACGGAGGGAGCCGAGACAACACACTTGTCCTCTGATGCTACCACTTCATTTACGAATGAGATATTCCAAGCAAGTTTCATGTCATTGTCTCTGGTGTCCGAACGTATGAAACATGTTGCATTCAGATGTTCCAGTGAGTAGCTTTATGTAGTAAAGAAGTATTGTTACTCCGAATAACGACAGAAAAGCCATAATTTGATGAATGACGGACCATACGCTTGTAATTTCGACATATATTATGTCATCATCAGGAGTGTCATCATGCTGTCTGACAATTTGTCTTCCTGTTCTATCATTGACAGTTTATCTGAGACGCTATAAATTCTACGTAGGGATGTAAATACTATACGAAAATAAGCAACTGGACAAGATGTCTTTCTCAGCAGCAGAATAGCCGATTTGTCCACGTTTGATTACAGTCATTTCTTATCCGTTTTCACCGTATCGCAGGGGCGACTGTTCAGGCACTACGATGTAATGTATCTTCCCCAAATATGTGTCATACATAATTAAAGAATACGCAATATCTTTGTAAATTGATGTACATGATTTTGCTGGTATACACTTAAACCTTCTAAAAAACATGTGTAGAGATCGAACGAAAAAAAGCTTTTCGTTGGCCTCATAATGCAGATCCATGATATCGAGCCTCGTGGGGCTTCCGGGGATTGACTTGAGATGTCGTTGTGCACACCGCAGGTCATGGTAAGAATAAGCCTCAGCTCCTCAGGGAGCTTGTCGTAAGAGGCGACCAACTGAGGCATCCGTGGGGTTCCTGGGTGTGAAAAGGAATAGGACCCCACCCGTGTGTATCCCGGGTGTGAAAAGATATAGGACCCAATGTCGTGATATGACTGAAATATAGTTGAAAGCGACGTTAAATCGTATTCACTCACTCACTCACTCCATGATATCGCCATCGGAATTGACTTTGTGTCGAAGTGACGTTGAAATATGCCCGACACTGTGAAAAGAGGGAACGCTTTTTACATATTGTGTGTTTATGCTTTGCTGCTTTTACAACGTCTACGTCTATTCTCATGTGCACTATGCCATATTTTGCGATCATTCGCCGTGCAGTTATTGAGAGAACGTCTAAACCTACCATATTCGGACCATTTTACCTTATTAAACTAGATGGTTGAAAGATATTCCTCGCTACAACGATTTCGAATGCCTGGATGAATGAAAATGTTACACAGCATCTCATACGCTAATGGTTATTGTCAATTCTATAACACGTGTGTCAATAACATCGAGCTAACCAGTGTAATTGTTACCAGATTTACCACCGTTATGTGAAATGTACATGTGTCAAGTGCGTGTCTTCATTAGGAAATTCCATTTCATAAGTCGGATGAGGAAAGGGACGTCTGCTTTCATACAACTAACAATCCAATAAAACAAACAAATAAATTACATGATGAAATTTTCTTTTCAAGTTTAACTGTTGTTTCCATCGGGAAATTGATTAACAAAGCGACACAAATAGGCATATATCCCCGTAATTTCCCAACAGCTGACTCGGTTGACAAAATCATTCCCCATTGGAGAGACCACATAAACTCGTTCACTGATATTGGCATGATGCCTACCGAGACATGAGCATCGTCCCAACATCAGTGGACGAGTTTCTTTTTTCAAAAAGAGAGAAAGGTTGTCAAAGTTTAAATATGTTTTCAACCTTTCATTGTAATCTTTGTTGATAATCAATTTGAGTAGTGCAATAGAATAGAAATAATGTTTTCATAGGCGTGCTAAATCGTTATTTTACGCACTGTTAGCGTGGAAAAGTTTATAAATTTTAGGGCGCGGGCTTCGCCCTTGCCCTGAAATGTAAACTTTCCCACACAAACCGTGCGTAAAATAACGATTTAGCACGACACATTGGTTGCAACTTTGATTATTTCGGCAGTCTTCCTTATGCAGGAAGCAAGATATGGAACAAATCGGTATCAACAATTTTCCGTTCAGTGGGATAAACAACTAAACGGCCGGACTTGGCTATTTCAGATTATGACGAGTGTGCTGAAAATAACGGAGGATGTGATAACACCTGCAATAACTTGGAGGGCTCCTTTTTCTGCGACTGTGACAAAGGATATATCTGGGAAACCGCATACAAGACATGTACAGGTAATCCATTATTTTTTCTGTCCCCACATCTCACATCATTCGCGCGGTCTCATATTCTCTTGCATATCGCTTCAATTTATACTTGTATGACATCAAAAATTATGACTGAACGTTTAATTATGAGGAACAAATATATTTATTCAAACGTTTGGTTGTGTGTGTGTTTTTTTAAAATTTATCTCAATATCTTACAGTTTGCATTTGGTTACTACTGGTGGAAATTTCCACAAAAGTGGATATGGGTTTTTAAGTATTATGTAGTCTCTGGCTGGTTGATATGGAATATTGAAACTAGGATTTGTAATTAGACGATGCTAACTTTGACTTGCCACATTTTATTGTTTCCCCCAAGCCGTCTGCTTTGGAGAAAAACCTGGGTTTTGCCCGAACAATGGAACATGCATGCGACCTTGGACATGTAGCTGTAAGCCTGGATTCGAACCCCCGAATTGTGAAGGTAAAACCATTTTTGAAATCTCCCGCCACCCCCAAACAAAGAACATTTTTGAAAGTATTTCCAAACTTTGAGGAGTAGATATGTTTTTGGTCAGCGACAACAATGTATATATGTTACACTGTTTAAAATCCAAAATATTTACTCAAACCTCTCAAACCTCTTTCGAATTTCTTTTTTCAGTCACCGTTCAAGACTGTCCCAAAGATTCTTAACAAATGAACACATGAGAAACAGATATTCTAATGTCTCCTGTTCTTGCATCAGAATCCGATATTCCCTACTTTATGCAAGAAGATTTTTGTTGAGAGAAATCTGTGTAAAAGGCTATGTGACTTTCTCGTAGAAGATAGTGTACAGCCAATACAGAATACAAACAAACACTTTTCAAAAATCGATCGCAAACGCTCACATTGCATATGAATAGCTCCTCTTAATTTATAGCAAGAGTCAGATCCGGCATTCAAGAATCAGCCGTCGTCCAGGAATGAATTCCCGCGTTATCAATTGAAAGACGTTTTATGTTTCACTTCTCTGTTAAAGGCACCAGATCGGTTCGAGACGTCAGACAAATACATTTTCATACCGTACCAGATGACCCATATATAGATACATACATTTTGTTCTCTTCAGATATTGATGAGTGCTCCTCAAACAATGCCGGTTGCGATATGACTTGCCATGACACAGATGGCTCCTACTATTGTGATTGTGCGGACAACTACGGATGGGTCGAGGAGAAGAAAACCTGCGAACGTGAGTTCGGCAGGCAGATAATTTCTGAACGTTCGCGCTTCCAATATCGAAATGAAGAAATCCTTTGTGGTGATATGAATACGAATCATTCAACTAAACTTACGAATTTATCTGGTATGGCCCTAGTCAGTTTTGTATAACGAGCTGGCTACTAAGTATGTTCTTATTTGGGTTTGATTAATTTTGTATTTTAGCTATTTGTTTCGGTTCCAAGCCAGGAGAATGTCCAAGCGGTGGAACATGTACAGCCCCGGATGTATGTTTTTGCCTCTCAGGTTATGCAACACCAGAATGCTCAGGTTCGTCGTGCTGCTAACAGGCAGTTATTTCTAGGATAATACGTTTTTCTAAGCACTTGCACTAAAATAAAGCTACTAAAGTCGAGAGAATCGAACTAACAGGTCGCAATTATGTAGTAAATCGTCAGCAGCGAAGGCATGCGGCTAGTCTGATCGTCGTCCTCAATAAAATGATAGAAATGTTGTTGAACAAAGACACAGCGTACATGCATTCCATTGTAATGTGAAGAAATGTACTATAAAATATACAAGCATTTCAAAGTAGAAAGTATTAAATCCGTGATAGTAACTACATGTATATGATATATTTTGGGTTATGTAGATATAGATGAATGTGCGTCAGACAATGGAGGTTGCGATGGCCTGTGTGTGAACATCAATGGTAGTTTCTATTGTAAGACATCTGACGGATATGGCAAAAGTCCCAACCAGACCAAAGAGCTACGTAAGTTATGTTATTTATTGTGATGTTGTATATTTTTGTGAACTATGTTGATTCATCTTTTTTGATTAATAACTTAGTGGACCAGCGTGTATTCGCAGCCCAAGCCGTTGCTGAGGTGAAGATATTGTTCAAACATTTAATTGATCTGGTGTCAGTAATGTACATTTCTGTAAACCAAGAGGAGTCGTATTTTATCTAATTGTTGAATTGGTGGACGGATCGCAACCCAATCTTGTATGGTGTTTCAGGTGTCGAGTACATTTAAGCAGGTACTATATTAAAATCATGATTACTATTCCGTTTCGCAGCACTGTGTTATATGTTACCGCCTGGGATATGTCCAAACGACGGGACATGTACTTCCCCTGAAGCATGTGAATGTTCTCACGGCTACCTTCCTCCAGACTGTGAAGGTAAGGCGATACAATGTTCTCACGGCTACCTTCCTTCAGACTGTGAAGGTAAGGCGATACAATGTTCTCACGGCTACCTTCCTTCAGACTGTGAAGGAAAGGCAATACAATGTTCTGACGGCTACCTTCCTCCAGACTGTGAAGGTAAGGCGATACAATGTTCTCAAGGCTACCTTCCTTCAGACTGTGAAGGTAAGGCGATACAATGTTCTCACGGCTACCTTCCTCCAGACTGTGAAGGTAAGGCGATACAATGTTCTCACGGCTACCTTCCTTCAGACTGTGAAGGTAAGGCGATACAATGTTCTCACGGCTACCTTCCTCCAGACTGTGAAGGTAA